>PVKE010039484.1:0-14985 GCA_004027555.1 Craseonycteris thonglongyai
GTCCCCCCCACACCCCTGTGTGCAGGGCAGCACCCCCTTACCCCCAGGTCCCCCCCACACACACCCCTGTGTGCAGGGCAGCACCCCCTCCGCCTTCATAGAAGTTGCCTTTGCTTGTTCGTGTTAGCTTTGCAGGGGTGCGGCGGGCGCGGGCACCTGCCACTCCGGGAGGCGTCCGACAACAGGCCCAACACACGCACACGCACACGCACTCACACTCACACGCACGCCCCGATACAGCCACGAAGGCGACAAAATAGTTTCCTGACCCTCTCAAGTGTGTTTAGTTGGAGGCAGCGGAACGCCGGGATCTAGCAAACCCAAAGGGGAGCAGGAGAGCCAGCGAGGGCGGGCGGGAAGGAGGGAGGGACGCGGGGTGCGGTGGGGGGTGGGGAGGGAGAGAGAACGAGAGAGAGAGAGACAGCCACCGGGCTTGACTTAGATAATCAGCAAAATTAAAAAGAAAGAAAACAAACAGAAACAATTGTAGCGACCAGGCAGGGCTAGGTCTGCGGGACCGCGCGCGCCGGAGAGGACAAGAATGCAGCATCCTCTGACGGGGGCCACCTGCGTGGCGCTCCCCAACGTGAGCATGTGTCCCCAGCTCTCGTGTGCCTTGACTTTTATGTACTTACAGCAGGTAAGGCGCGCGGCTTCCCTCGGTGGCTGCCGTCTCCGCGGACCCGGGCCCCCGCCTCGTCTGGGAGCTGCGCTCTGGTACCTGGGAGGGGGTTCGGGGAGGGGGCGCGTCCGCGTGGGGGGGCCGGGTTCTCCGAGGCTCCCCGAGACCCCGCGCCCGCGGCGGGTGCACGCCTGTGACCACTTGGAGCGCGTGCCTGGAGCTTGGGGAGCAGGAGTTGGAAATTGCCCACCGCCGTGTCCCTTACTCGGAGCTTGGTCGCGCCCGTGCGTCCGGCCCGGAGGGTGATCGGGGGCGAACCCCTTTGATGCAGAGTTTGGATCTTGGCGGAGGCATTCGGGCGCTTGGAGTTTGAATGTAGCAGCTTTAATAGGGAGTGGGAGAGAGAAAGAGAGAGAGAGAGAGAGAGAGGGAAAAAAACCTATGGATGTGTGTGTATGCTCGGGATTTTTGTTTTCTTAAGTTTGTCTAGATTCCGTCGCTTTGGGAACGGGAGCCTTTGGGTTTGGGGGAGCCCTTGAGCCCCAGGATCTGCCCCCAAATTATGGGCCGTGATGAAGGCGAGCTGTTTAGGATGCTGTCTTTGTTGCTATGTGTAAAGGCTTTTTTTTTTTTTCTTTCTTTCCTCCTCCGCTCTGCCTCCATGGCCTTGCTGTGGGATTCTGTGTTGATTTTCCATTCTGTGTACATTCCAGAATGTTTCATGGTGCCTGCTGTCTTCCTTTGGGTGTTTCCCTCAGCCCTGCGCTGCCTCCCCTTCCTAGTAGCGCTACCGACTGCAAGTTGCCTCCTGGGTGTGGGGAGCAGCCCAGGAGGCCACATGCCCACCTTTCTGTCGCTGGGCAGGGGCTGCGGGAGTGACTGGCAGGGGTTAGAAGAATTTTTGTGATGCAGATCACAAGCCTTCTGCCATCCCAGGATCACCTTCCTGCGGGAGGAAGAGTTCACAGTGACTGGAGACATTGTGTCTGTTTTTCGATGGAGTCGCTACTAGCAGTCCCCATTGTTAACTGTGTGTGGCTGTGGTCGAGAAACTTCCTTTACAAGTGTTCCCGGGGCCCTCGGGCTCCAAACCATCTCCACGTCAGCCTGGGTCGTAGGGAGACGTGTCTTCATCAAATGCTGGCATTCGGTTTTGAACATTTGGGTAATTTGGGATCAAGTTGATTGCCTCCGGAAAAGATGTTTTTAGCCTTATTTTCTGTTGTGTGTGTCTTGGGGAACAGGCTTTGTGTGTGTGTGTGTGTTGTTTTACTATCTTGGGAACAAATTGGTTTATTCTTTTAAATATTAATTTCTTCCACTTCTCACTAAGTAAATTGTGCCAGGAAAGATTTCTCAAAAGCCTGTCAGTAACAGAGTCTAGGATTTGCCTGCTTCTACCATTTCTGTGCCTTTACTGTGAGCACTCGTGTGCATGTGCGTGTGTGTGTGTGGTTTTACACCAGTGACCCACCAGAAGCGGATCCTAATGAGCATTCCTGCCGCGGCTAAGCCTCGATTGCATTTCACCTAATGATGCATATGAGTTGATCTCTAGCGTTCTACATTCATTTCTTCTGTGTTCTTGATTAATCAGTTTGAACAGCATCTCCTAACAAGTAGAATGCTATAGGTATTCGGTCTTCTCGCCGTGTCTTGAGGCATTCATATTGTTAGACGCTGTGTCTTCCTTCTAGATGGCGAAATGGGCTTACTCACTTAGGCAGCAACTTAGGAGAGGGACTTAAGTGGGAGGTTATTCTCGCCACGAAGAAGCAGTGTGTAGGAAAAGTGCAGGGCTTCCCAGCACCCGCCAGACCGTCTCGTCCAGTGGGAAAAAACTCCTCTGCTCTGGAAAGGGAGACTCACAGGGAGCGTGGGCAGCCATACCACATATTTAGAAGGGACCCAGCATCCTGATCCCATATGAAGATAGGTGGGGATGGGTTTTGTGCTATGGAATGCAACCCCCTTTCCCCGCAAAGAGCATGTCATGCCTGGAGTGGAACTGTTGATAAGCCAGTGCTGTGACGCAATGTCAGAATGCAGTGTGTGTGTGTGTGTGTGTGTGTGTGTGTGTGGTGGGGGGGTGGTAAGGGGGTATGTGCCTGTGTGTGTTTTTCCTGAGTTTCTCCAAATGCCTGAAGCAGAGTACAGGCAGACATTGATTTTTGTCTGTCTCATGGAGAATCCGGTTTTACTGTTGCAACTCCCACCTGTCCTGAGGCTTTGCTGTCAGGATCAGGAGACCCATCCCGTGAGCTCATCCTGTCTCCCAGCTATTGCCGTCCCGATCATTTGTGTGGAAGTCTCAGGCCGTTGCTCTTATGTAGCAGTCCAGACAAGTCGCTGATGAAGGGTGTGAAATAGTTCACTTCCATAGCCACCAGCCACTTTCTGATACAATCTATCCGTGGCCACTGCATTCTCATAACTATTAGTGTATCTCTGTTTCCTGTGGATGATCAGAGGGTGAATCTGTACTCTCAGGAAAAGTTGATCACATGGGTGAGTCAGGCAGCATCTATGATAAATGCCGTCTTCATTGGAAACCTTTCATTTTATTATTATTTAGAAAGGAACACATTTCAGCAGTCTTTGTCATTCAGATCACCAGTTATGTAAGAAAATAATTAAGGCACAAGTGCCTTATTTCTGGAGGCGGTATCGTTCTGGTTTATAAGGGGACCAACTCTGATCAGGGGCCACCGAGTGTTCCCTGAAATATAATTTCCTGGAATGAAGTTTCATGTGCTGCTGATGGTTCATGGAATAGCTAAGAAAAACAGACTTCATCATTTGCTTTCTTTGCTTCAGCCCTGACATCCAACCTTTCTTTCTAAACCCTCCTGGATTTGTTCCTAAGACAACTCATAAAAACAAAAATCAATCGGGATACCTCAGCAGCCGAGCCTGCTCCAAACGACCACGTGAAAAGGACATAATCCTTTTACCACAAAGAACTTCTTTATTCAGGCCAAAGAAGGGGCAACTTTGCGATTTAAATGATTTGCCTTCATCCATTGCGTTTACTCATAGCTCCCTGTACCTCTACTTTAGATGAATATGTCCTTACAGTTATAATTCCTGCCCCCTCTTTTATCTTTTAACATTGGAAATGTGACTACAGTTGGAAATCACCCAGTGGGATAATATTGCATAGCCCCACATATGGGCCTCTAGATACCAAATCCAGTGACGTCATCCCATGCGTGTATACACGTGTGAGTACACACGCCTCTGTGTCCCTCTGCTATCGAGCATGCAATCTTGCAATTGCAGACCGTTGTCAGATGGAAGGGACATCCATCTGAATGTCCTTGCTTCAGCTTCCGTTCTCCACACACTGCAGAGCTTCATTCAGTGTCTTCTTTGCTCGTGAGCCATCTTCCCCCAGGTGAATGTCCAAGTCACGTGTCCCCCAAACAGCATCTCCCCCAAGTTCGAAAGTGGGCACCCAGGCAGACATTCTCGCTTTGAGGGAAATGTATCTGCATACAGATTCCAAATTGGGAGTGTGTGTGCTCTGAGTGAGGTCAAAAAGGAACAGGCTTTGCTTTCCTCATAGAGAAAAATACAAAGCGGCCACACACACACACACACACACACGTAATGCAAACATCTGGAGGTGCTTGACAGTCATCTAAGTCATGGGACCACCCCCAAGAGCATCCATAACATGGGAAGTTATGGCAAAGCCGTGGACAGAGCACATGAGGTTTGTTTTTGACACTCCCAGCATGTCAGCCCCCCCCCCAGGGGGCTGCGATTCACAGGGACTCCTGACTCCCAGCAAGAACAGAAGCAGCAGATTCCCTTCGATTTCCCTGTCCCAACACCTGCCCGTGTCCCCCAGCGCCTTCCCCAGAAAAGTTCTCATCTGCCAGCCCCTGTCCACCCAGAGCCTTTTTATCAGCCTGAATTTAAAAACAAGTCAAGTGCCTAAAAGCCGCATTAGAAGGGGAAAGAAAAGGACCTCTAACGTGGGCCATGCCACTGTCAATATCCGAAGACTGGTCATTTTTCCCACTTAATGATGATCCATGGGGTTTGTTTTAAATAGTGAAGTGCTTTGTACAAAGGGTAATTCCTGGTAAATGAAGCCATTGCTCACTGTGGACACCTTGAGATCGAAAGCAATTGAACTGAAACCTGCATATCAACCCCTTCTGTCTTTAATTAGAAAGGGGTGCTCAGTGCACAGTCCCCAGGAAGATGGGCTCCCGCGAGGTGGCCGGGGGAGGGGGCACTGCCCCTGGCTCCCGCTGCGGTTATGAATTTGGGGAATGTGAGGTCAGCCATAACCCTTGTGGCTGCGTAGACAAGTTCAGTTCTCATCGCAGACACTTACCTGGTGCCGCTCTCGGTCTGATGATTTATAGGGGACCCAATGGCACTTTATCACCTTCTTTCTTCTTGGCTTAATCCCATGTTGATTGAGGAGATTGTGCTGTGGATTGGGGGTAGTCAATAGTGTCAATAACGCAGAAAAGAATTAGGATAGATTAGCTTCCCATCTGAATTGTTGAAAGAATGGAAGTGGCCGGGATGAGCACGTTCCTAGGACTGGGTGACGGTCTGATACAGCCTAGGTCCCTCCGCTTCTTTCTAGAGAGACCCTAGGTCATCAAGTGCTTAATTAACCCATCTTCCTGATTCCTTTAATTTTTTTTTTTTTCCCAATTCAGGGCAGGATGCATGACTTGCTGGGCTCTTCTCCGTATCTCAGGGGCGCTGGGATTTGCCTTTTCTCCCCTTTTGGGAACCCATGGGGTTTCTGGGTTGCTTGGGGTGCCTGTGACTTGAGGGTTATTTAGTGCAGCAGTCACTCATGGAAGTCGTAGGCATCTGCTAGTCCATAGCTGGACGCCTGCGTTGTTTGGCCGTCCTGCCTGCCATTTCTTGGCGGTTTCCCCATCAGAACATAAAACCGGCCGCTCCTGCCTGTGCCCAGGTGGAGAAAGCCCGTGTGTCCGTGCGCCCGTGCCATCTGCTTGCCTTGCAGCTGACCCTGGAGTAATTGTCCAGGAACTGACTGGCTGAGGGTAGACAATCTTTCTGAAGGTGTTCTATTCAATAACTGGGCTCTCTGCCCCCAGAGGGAAACATAATGCTTGTTTATTCGTATTGACCAGGTTAAAACAACAACAACAGGGTAGTTTGTCAGGCAAATAACAGTCTTCTGGAAGAGAAAGACATTGCAGCATTGTCAACAAAATCCGGTCGGTGGCAGGGCCTGGAGAGGCTGCCCAGGGACAGGGGCAGCCCTGACACAGTGTGGGTGTACTTGCCCCATCTGCAGAGGCCTTTCCAATGGGCCAGGAGAGGCTTCCCAGGGTGCTGTTTAATTCAATTGCAACAAGCAAAGAAAGTTCCATTCATCCATAAAGTTTGCCTTTTCTGGGAGCTGCCCCAGAGAACTTTGCAGGGCTGAGCAGCGGCCGGTGGCTTGTCTGCACGCGGTGGCCTGTCCCCTCCAAGAGGGGCTGTGTCAGATAAGGTCAGCTCTCAGGCACAATAGCTCAGGAGGGCCCTGGCCCGGCCCGGCAGGCGCGCTGAGCACACGTGAGCTGCCCCTGCAGAGAGAAACTGTCTCTTTCCACAGGATCCCCGCATGCACGCTGTGGTACCGGGTTAGGAAAAGCTCACGTGGTTGGAATTTCTGGCTCCTGAAAGCTTTTAGGAAAAAGAGATTTGGATGCTATTTCTGATCCCGGCCCACTGTGGCCCTGATGGGTCGACCCTGGCTGACCAAGGGCGAAACGACTAGTTTTTACTGCCTGGGTTCTTACTTCCGATTCCTCTCTTTCCTTGCATTTCTTATATGTGTTAAGCAGCAGACAGTTTACAGAGCACTTCTGCCGTGCTTTCTCTGACTTGCTAGCCTATCAGCAACATGAGGCCGAGGCTTCTCCATTCTGTTACTCTACCCACAATGCCTAGCATAAGGCCTAAGGCATAGTAGTTGTTCAATTAAAACGTTGAGTCATGAGTGAATGAATGAGCCCGTGTAGACTTCATAGAACCTTAGAAGCAAAGGGAGACAGTGATTGCTACGCCCTTTTACAGACATACATGAGTGCACACTGCAGCATTTATTCATGCTTTTCCTTTGGCCATGCACAGCATTGCTTCTAGGAGTTAAAAACGTTGCAACAAATCAGTCAGGTAAGGTCCCTGCTACCATGGAACTGATATTCTCGTAAAAGTAAAAGAGGTGATGCAAAAGTTAAGTGCATGGAGAAGATAGTTTCCGATCGGCAGGAGCACTGTGCAGGAAGTAAACAGGGCGGGTAAGGATTTGGGGGCTGCCATTGGTTGTTGGGTGTTATCTGATGGCTGGGTCAGTGTGGGTCTCATGAAGGAGGTGGTGAGTGTTCTGAGCCTAGGAGAGCAGGAGGCATGTAAAGAATTGAACAAGGTGTTCCAGGAATGGGGGAGGGAAGTGCCCACGTCTTGTCTTCAAAAGAGGGCGTGTGGGGCCAAATAGCATAGGAACACGGTACGTGGTGGAATTGGGTCCCATGTTGAGTGCTAGTGTCTGTGGATAGGCTTTGTGTTGTCCTCTGGAGCCGTATTAGAAAGGAGAAGAGATGGAAATGAATGCTCTTTGAACACATGAGAGAAGGCCATTCCTGAGTTGTGGAGAAACCCAGCAGCCTTGGGAAATGGGCCTAGGGTCAGAGGTGGAAAGAGGGTTTTGATAGGCGCTTTAAGAAAGACCTTGTTGTGAATCACCGAGCGACCTAGTGATATCTCCTGCCAAAGCCTCATCGTCATGCTGATATGATAGGTGTACAGCACTGACAACAATGAATGGCGTCCCCTGACTCTCTAACTTCAGACATTCAGGCATCCCCTTCCTAACCTTCACCAGCTCACTCATCACCACAGGCCTTAATGCTTTTAGAATTAACTCGTATTTTAACCTTAAAAGCAGGTTTGCCCAAACCAAAATCGTCAGAGACTCACAGCTGTGATATTCTTTGTTTCCAAACATACATTGAAATACAAGTTATTGGGAAGCCGGGATGGCTCAGTGGGTTAGGCGCTCACTTTGCAGCGCCGGGGACCGAGGATCAAATCCCGGCCCCGGCCCGTGCGGACCCATATGCTGAACTGGGAGCTCCCCTAGTTCAGTTCTCTCTGTGTCTCTGTATCTCTGTCTCTGTCTCTGTCTCTGTCTCTCTCTCTCTCTCTCTGTCAAAAATAAATAAATAAATAAAAATATATTAAAAAAAAAAAAGAAATACAAGTTATTCCCATGTTCGTTTGTTCATTCATTCATTCTTTCTTTCTTTCTTTCCGTGTTTATTGAACTTCTCCTACGTGCCAACTGCTCTTTCCGACTGTCTCAATAAAGGACAGGCTCTGTCCTCATGGAGGGTCCATGAACTTGTCCATCCCTGGGCCGTCTTGTGAGCTATCTATCAATGCACCCCTACATTTTGGGAACACATCAGATGGGTCCATGGGGTTCCCCAGAAGTTCCCTTTCACATCTGGTGAGGAATCATTCACTCCTCCCTTTTATCCACTTTGCAAAGAGCACGACTCCAGTCACCTGCTTTGTGTCCCCTCTTCTCCCCTCTGGGAGGACAGCAGTCAGGATGCAGAGCCAAGGAAAAGGAGCAGGTACTCAGCATCTACAGTGCGTGGAGGTGTGGAGACAGCGGGGCCAGGAGAGCATGCGTGGTCTCGAACAATCCACCAGCCCCTCCAGGAGAAGCAGGCTTGTGCCGTTTGGCTCCCATTCCTTATGTGGTATTTAAACACGCACGGAATCGAAACTAGGACTTGGAGCCAGAGTGGAAAGCATTCAGAAGGTTCTCGCGTGTGCCCGGAGATGTCAGAACTTTTTTCTTTTCCCCATCGCAGTGTGTTCAGGCAGCTGCAGGATTGAACTGCCTTCAGTGTCCTCTTGCTGATGAGTAAAGGCACGCAAGGTTTCGTCCTAATGAGACTTTCCGTTTGGGGCATTGGATGTTTGCCTCGGCTCCACCTCAAGCACTAGATGCCCTTTATCAGAAACTGCAGCCTAGATGTCACCCTTCCCTTCAGTGGTCCTGCGTCCGTTGCCCTGCCTGGATCCAGGCATGGGTGAGCTCTGCTCTCATGCCAAGGCCAGCCTGCGAGATTCCTGCCCAGATCAGCCTGTCCTTAGCTGTGAGCAGTCAGTACTGGCATCTGAACCCCGAATGAGCAGTGAGTGCTACATGCCGCAGCATCGAACTGTCCATCTCTAGGATCTTACACCATTCAGATGAGAAACCTGCATCATTTGAGAACCGGTCACTGGTAGCTCTTCCCCCCACCCACCCCCCGCCCCAAAAGCACAGTTTATCGACAACAAAAATTGTTCTCCCTAGAGTGGCGTATGGACAGAAATCTTGAACTGAAGGCTTAATTCCCTCTTTTCTTCAATGAGCTGACCCATGTGGATGCAGCGAGTTGCTTTGCTTCACTTGGGCCTTCATTGCTTTCTCAGGAACAGAGGAGTAAGAATAACCATTTCCTAACTGTTCTTTGTAAGGTCACATATGACACAGGTGGAAACCCTTAGCGCAGCGCTTTGGACACAGTGAGCCACCAACAGACTTTTGTTAAAGAAAAGGAATAAAGGATGGAAGGAAGGAAGGGAGGAAGGAAAGGAGAAAGAAAGAGAAAGGAAGACTTAAGGAAGAATAGCTGCATCTGTTTGTTGAAGCTGAACATAAATGTTTGTCTTTGATTTCAACCACATCAACGTGATCCATGCCCCCGTGGCCTGCCAAGAACACCGTCGCGTGGAATGAGGTGTTGTGGCTCGGGTCCGTGGGTCGTTTCTACCTGTTCTGGTTCTCCTCTCTCTCTCCCTGTCAACTGTCAGTCCCACTGGCGGTGCCGGGCGGTAACGTGGCTACACATCTCAATTAATGCTCTGTGGCGGGAGGAGGGAAATAAAAATTGTCTTTCTCTTGTCAGGAGCAAAGTTATTTACTTTCCAAAGCTGACAGAATCACACTGCAAGGGCTTCATTTCTTTCTATTCAGAATGTCATTATTCTGTGAGGCCTGGGACTTGGGCACACGTTGAAGTTTATTCCCATGAGCTTGAATGTGGTGGGCGCCTGTGAAACTGCGGGTTGTCACCTGGGAGGGTCCAGGGGAGTTCTGCGGCGGCTTTGTGGTGCCTGGGAAGTGGGTACTGGCACCTGGGCCAGTGCCCCTGCCTCCGGGTCTACTGTCTGGCTGACACGTGTAGGTCAGGCCCCGGGTCAGCCCGGTGAGAGCGGGCCTCTCTCCCTTGTCCTCTTTATTCCGAAGCAATGAAATGAGGCTGGGGCCTCCTAGTTTCATTTCTGCCTTCACCAGGGCCACTCCTGGGATTTCTGAAAACATGGAAACTCCTCCTCCACAGGAATTCGCTTTGGACCTATGTGTATTGTCTCTACTTAAACTTGTCCGGCAGGTTCTCTCATCCACATTAAACAGCCTCAAACTAGGCAGTTTTCTTTTCTTGCTTTTGTCATTGTTTTTTATTTCCCCCCTTCTTCCTTTTTTATTCTTTTTTTTTTTTTCTAACTGCCATGAGCAGTAGAAATAGCCAGCTAGTGAAGAAATTCTTTCTAAAGGTTGCAACCACCCGACTCTCCACTGGGGGTCTCCATTCAGAACAGGTGACTCCGGCTTCTTGAAAACTCTTTTTCTTTCTCTCTCTATTTTTTAAGTCTCCTTTTGGTTCCGTTCAAAAAGTGAGACTTCTCTGTGAGCCGTTGAAAAGGCCCGCGTGTGAGGTCACTGAGGCCACCAGAGAACCCAGCCAGCCTCCACAGCGACGATGGCGGTGATAATAAAATAAGGAGAATAATGAAGAGATCAATAACTTGTATGGCGGACCACGTGCCAAAGTGCAGTGGCCCGCACTTTTACATGGATTACCTCGTTACCCCCCCCCACACACACACACACAGGCCTCCTGGGTGCTGAGACAAATACATTGCTTTGTTTTAGACGCTGATCTGAGGCCGGCGGAAAAGGCCACCTTTAAAGCCGGATGGTGTCACCCCAGCGCGACACTCTGCACTGTCCCTTGCAGGACGCTGGTCCCGCGTGCTTTACCCAGGCCCCGGCTAGGCCCTCATTACGGGGAAAAAACCAGGCCACGGAAGCAAGTCCTTGTTCCTCGTCTCTTTCAAAGGCAAAACTTGTCAGAAAGCGAAAGAGCCAGCAGAGCGTTCGAGTGGGGTGCTTCCTGCGATCTGATTTTCCCGTCGCTGTGATTATTGTTCAGGATGTGACAACAGGGCACGAGGCCCCCACGCGGCGGGGTGGGAGGGGGGCGTGCGCAGCTGCTGGGAAGCAGCTCATGGGCTCCTCGAATCATGGCCTGCGATTCTCAGCAGCCACTACGGACCCCCAATCCCTGCGATGCCAGGAGCTGTCCAGCGAACCCAGAAACGGCAGCCGCTGCCCGGCCCGTGCTCATGATTTATGCACTGCTGCTTTTGTGCGCTTGCCGGCCTGCTCCTGTTAATGAAGGAATTTCTGGGAGCCGGGTGCCGGCTGGCCAGGATGTTTTGCTCAGTGCAAGGCAGGCTGCTCCATAAATCAAAAGAATTTAGTGCTTTACAACCTGGCTGAGCTTCTGAGATCCTGTGCTCATGTGCGTGTACGTGTGCGTGTGCATGTGCGTGTGTGTGTGTGTAATCAGATTCACCTAGGCACATTTTCATTGCCTTTCTGCAAAGAATGCACGTGGGAGGGAAGACGATTGTCTTAGGTGTTTCAGGGCTCAGGGGTCTGGTCCAGGGTGGTTTTGCGGACCTGCGTGTTTCCCTATTGGTGTGCACACTTTATGGTCGTGTCTGGGAAAAGGGCTGACACGGGTTTATTAGCATAAAGAGATGCAGATCACACAAGCACCCCCTTCCTTCCAATTCATTGGACACAACAGACAAGGGACACAATGAGGGTGAGTGTGAGGTGCTGTAGACAACAGCACGGGTCCTACAGGTCACTAGGAGCACGACACGCTCTATAACAATGTACCCCAATACATTTAACAATAACAAATCAATAAAAACACCAATGGGGCTTTGAGGCTTTACTTTTTTTTTTTCATTCTGTGATTCCAGGAAAAAGAAATTCTGCTTTGTTTTGAAAACGAGTGAAGACATTTACTTTGCAAATTGAGAATTGTGGATCTGTGAAACTAACTTCTCCCTGTCCAGGAAGCCATAGAAAGCTGATTTTCAACCTCAGCTATTATTTTCCTAATTGGAAGAAGAAAATTACATAATCAAATGGTGTATTTGGAACCCTCAGTTTCTCTTTTTATGGAGAAAAACCTTGTTTTGTTTTTCTTTTTTCTTTCTTTCTTTTTTCCTTTCTTCTTCTTCATTTTTTTTATTGCTCTTGCGTTCTTTTAATTACATCATGTGTCTCATTTTGTGTGTAGTTATGTTTCTTCTCCTACAGAACTGAGAATTGAAAACAGATCTCTGAGGAAGAAAGTCTGAGGAGGGGGAAAAAAACCAGAAGATGTAGAAAAATTAGAATGATACTTTAAATAGTCTATCCAGAATTCTTTTTGTGTAAGGGGAAATCCTCTTTTTAGGAAATATGCCTGACTCAAAAGAAAAAGAAGAAAAAAAAAAGATTTGTAAGGCCTTTAGGAAATCAACATCTTAATTTAGTAAAATCCCTATAATAAAAAAATAAATGCATGAACAAACGAATGCAAAGAAAAATGAATAAAACCTCCACCTGCTTCCACTCCAGTCAGGGCTTAACTTCCTTTTAGAAATGTGAACATTTGGGCTAACTGGTTGTTATAAATGTTCATGCTGATGAGAAGATTAAAAATGTTTTTTGAAGCTACACAGGGCCACAGTCAGTGGTAGTGAAATGGACACAAATGTTCAATTGAAAAGACGACCTTTTTATAGTCTCAGTTTCCTGAAAAGTGGAAGACAGAATATACACATTCGTATAAGTAAATAAAGAGCCCAATGGGAATTTTTCATCACGGGAAATATGATCCAGCATCTCGCATGAAGAAAGCAGGTGTCCAGCGGACAGTTTACATTCATATTGTACTGATTTTTCTGTTTGCATTTGTCCTCTGTTATATGAATCCATGAGTGTCTCATTGTCTTTAATTATGTCTACAAGGCACAAGACAGCAGTCAACATCTGCTCCATTGTTTACTTGGTTTACATATAGCTTTGATGGGTTATTAAACAATCTATTTTCAAACTGAAAACAGAGAAACCAGCCGAACCCATATTATGGCATTTTGTAAAGACCCATTATGCAATGAGCCCTCGGGATTTGTGCAAAGCTGGTGATTCACCCAAATAAACACCCCGTTTTTTTATTCTGATCTGATGGCTCTTCTTGGCTTGATGAAAAATATTAATTTGCCACAAAATAAAGTCACATTTCCTCCTTCATCATGTAGCCTGCCAAGAAGATGATGTGTTAATATGAAGGATGGATCCCTTCACTTTTTATATCAGAAAAAAGAGCAACTCTCCACACTCCAAAATAATGATGTCTTTAATTCAAGCCAACAATTATGATATTACAGAAGACAACTACCGCCTTCCGTGTAAGACAGATTCTGAGGGTTTATCTGATGCTCTTGGAGAAGAGAAATGCTATGTTTTTAACCATTTACATAACATTCCTCATACTTCATGATCTATTTATGAAAGACTCATCAAATCTTCGGTAGCAAAGCATGTGACATCCCTAATGACTAAATCAGACCTCATCCCCTCGCATAAGTAATTGGTTAATAATTAATTCACTCGCTCATTCATTCAACAAATATTTATTTAGCCTCTGCTCTTCCTTCGAAATTAGGTTAGTCACTGAGGATACATAGACAAGGAAACCAAGTTCATTTTCCTTCACGGAGTTTATGAGCATGTGGAGATGACAGTGATAAGCTAGAGATCACCAGAGAAATCTGTATTTCAAGTGGGGATAAATGCTCTGCATAAAAAAATTTTTTTTTAAAGGAGAGCGAGAGAAAGAGAGAAGGAGGCACAGAGAAGAGTACAGGGCCATCTTAGAAGAAAGCTCTCTCTGATAAGTAGAGAAAGTATGAGGTGGGCAAAGAGGTGTGGTTTGGGGTGTCGAAGACCATTCCCCCTGAGGCAGAGTATGGGGCATGGATGTCCTATACCTGGCAGGTCTCAGGGGATTAAGAAAGACCAGGGGGGCTGGAGTAGAGTGAAAGAGGGGAAAAGATACAGAGAGAGGCCCAAATCCACAGTTTTGGAAAGCACTAATGTGGGGTTTGATTATAATTCCAAGAGGAATAAACAGAAAAAGAGAAAGACTAAGGGGCTTTAAGCAGGAGGAAATGGGATTGCATTCTGCGTTTAATTAATTGATTAATTTTATTATTGTTAAATTTGTTGGGGTGACGTTGATTGATAACAATTACGTGGTTTCCAGGTGTACAATTCTACATGACATCGTCTATGCATTACATTATGTGCTCACCACCCAGAATCAGCTCACTTTTCATCACCGTATATTTGATTCCCTCTCCCTACTCTCTCCCTCCCTGGCTCTCCCACCCCCCTCCCCCCTTACCCTCGGGTGACCACTACACTATTGACTGTGTCCATGAGTCTTTGTTTCTTTGTTACTTTCAGTTTCATATTCTACCTATGAGTGAGGTCGTATGTTTCCTGATTCTTTCACTCTGACTTAATTTCGCTTAATAAGATGGTTTCAAGTTCCATCCATGTTGTCACAAATGTCTGTATTTCATCATTTCTTATCACTGAGTAGTATTCCATTGTGTACATGTACCACATCTTCTTTATCCAGTCATCTATCAAAGGGCATTTTGGTGGTTTCCATGTTCTGGCCACTGTGAACAGTGCTGCGATGAATACTGGGGTAGATAAATCTTTGCAGATTAAGGTTTTCAGGGTTTGTGGGTATATACTCAGGAGAGGGATGGCTGGGTCATATGGCAATTCTATTTCTAGTTTTTTGAGGAATCACCATACAGCCTTCCATAGTGGTTGTACAGTTTACATTCCCACCAGCAGTGTATGAGGGTTCCTTTTCTCCACAGCCTCTCCAGCACTTGCTACTCCTTGTGTTGATGATAGCCATTGCATTTTGCCTTTTTTTTTTTTTTTTAGCGTTTTTATATCTTTTTTTTTTATATTTATAGAGAGTAATTATTTTATCTTCAGTGCATATTTATTTTTATTTTACTTTTGACAGATAGAGAGAGAGACAGAGACAGAGACAGCTAGAGAACCGAACTGTGGGAACTCCCCAGTTCAGCATGTGGGTCCGCCTGGGCCGGAGCCGGGATTCGATCCTCGGTCCTCGTGGCCTCAAAGC
>PVKE010039485.1:0-14993 GCA_004027555.1 Craseonycteris thonglongyai
GGAAATCTATAAAATTCCAGTGAATGAAACCAAAGAATTAAAAAATTGAAAAGATAGCCCATGTTTACAGATAGGAAGATTCAATCTTGTCAAGATATCAATTCTTCCCAACTTGATTTTCAACAAAATTTGAATCAAAGTCTCAATACACAATTACATTATTCTGTAGTTATTAACAAATTGATTCTAAAATTTATATGGAGAGTCAAAAGACCTGGAACACCAACATATTATAAAAACAAAGTTGGAGGACTGATACTACTTGATTTCAAGACTTACTATAAAGCTACAGTAATGAAGATTGTGTGGTATTGGCAAAAGAATAAACATATATATCAATGGAACAGAATAAGGAGCCCAGAAAGAGACCAACATAAATACAGTCAACTGATCTTGGACAAAAGAGCAAAGGCAATACAATGGAGCAAAGTTAGTTTTTCAATAAATGGTTCTGGAACAACTGCACAGTCAAGGCCAAAAAAAAAAAAAAGAGTAAAACACAGACCTTACACTACACTCTCCAAAAAATTAATCCAAAATGAATCATAGACCTAAATGTAAAACACAAAACTACAAATTCATAAAAGATAATGAGAAAATTTAGATGATGTGGCTGTGGCAATGACTGTGTAGATATAGCAGGTCCTTGAATAATGCTATTTAATTCAATGTTATTTCTTTATAATGTTTATGAGATGCCACAGGAACTTAACTCCTGTTTATATCAATTTGTCTATGGCAAAATTGGTTTCATTTCCATTGCTTCACTGAAAGTAGCAGAACCTATCAATGACATTAAGTGAGGACTTTATACTGTATAACATCAAAGGCATAATTCATGAAATAAATAATTGATTTAAATTGGACTTCACTAAAATTAAAAAATTTTGCTTTGTAAAGAATAATGTCAAGAGAATGAGAACAAAAGCCACAGAGTGGAGAAAATATTTGCAAAAGACACATCTATCGGATGAAAGACTACTAGCCAAAATACACAAAGGACTCTCAAAATTCAACAACAATAAGAAAACAAATGACCCAGTTAAAATGGGCCACAGTAGTCATGAGGATGTAAAAATAAAGTACAACATAGGAAACATAGTTAATAATATTGTAATAATTATGTGTCATATCAGATGAGTAGTAGACTTATTGAGGTAATCACTTCATAAGTTGTACAAATGTCTATTCACTAAGTCATACACCTGAAACTAATATAACATTGAGTGTCAACTGTAAATGAAAAATAGAAAAAATATTAGATGAATACATGGGATTTGTATTGTTATGCAATATAATTAGACATAAATGCCTTTCTGGATCTTGGTCCAGTGGTTTGTAATAGATTCCCCACTCCTTGCTGCCCCCAAATAAGTCTTTAAGATTTTTGATAAATGTTGCCATTTCTATGAAGCTTTGCTATACCTCATCTCTGTTTCTACAGCACCTACAGATACTTTTATTGCAAGTATTATCACACTGCCCTTAACCATTTACAAGTTAACCTTCCCTCAACATATAGGTTTCTTGAAGTCACAGCAATATATTTTTTCAACTTTCTGCAGCTAGTTTTAAGCCATGTCTTTAACACACATAAAGATTTATTTTTGAAAGAGTAGAACAGACAGGGTATTATTAACTGATGGAAGACTTTGACAGTTACAGTGAAATTTTTTTTTTTTTCTAGAGAGCAATGGGAATCCATAGAAACATTTTTCTTTTATATATTTTTGCATATGTGTTTTTATTAGATAGAAAAACAAATTCCTCTTGAGATAGTATTTATTTTTATGGCTAAATAAAATATTCTTTTCAGTTTTCTTATTTCTGTTTTTCCCACCCACAGTTACACTATTGCTTTTATTATATTCCTTTACACAGTATGTTATAAAATTTATCTTATTTCAAGGTTTTGTTCCATATGTAATGTACACATTAACTACTCATATCTATAAAAAACATTCCCTCCTAAATTGAATTACATTATAAATAAGTGCCATATAGTTAAGCTGAGTAAAACACACACACATACACACACCTTTAATATATAATAAAAAAACAAAGAATTCTAGAAACTTTAAGATTGTTAGTTATATCAGTTGGATGGTATAGCTGAAGTGGCAGAGAGGAATGATACCTAAGGTTTTCACTTACTAGACCCTTGTAACGTAATAATCCTCATTATTGAAATGTGAACAGAAGTATGGTGTGCTTCTTCTGGATTAAGAAAAAATGTATGTGCAATTTCAATTTCCTCTCTTTTCCTTCTGTGAAACTTAAAGAGGCATTCTGATGCAGTTTACATCTATAAAATAGTGAGGCCTCTGTCCATCTGCTTGTGTCTCGAATGGCTATGTGGAGCTGAGACCCTTCCTGATACACTTGGGGTATGGAGCAAAAGTAGGCATACACTTTCATTGTAAAAGCCACAATGTTTCACGGTTGTTTGTTACTAAACACAAATTAAACTAAATACTACACTTGGTATATGAAGGAATGAGCTACATTTTAGAAGAAAATGGTTAGGTGACTAGTCAAATAACACCTTTAAATATAGTTTTGAATTATGAGTCAACAGGATAAGGTAATAAAACTTGAAATAACTTTGAAATGTTTGTTTTGAATAAAAGAAGTTAAGTAGATGATGGGGACAGAAGTGAATAAAAGACTACATGTAGTGCTGATCCAGGGGATCACCAGGTTGTCTACTTAATACTTCCTATGTGACTTACACTGTGTTAGGTTCTCAGGCATCAAAGATAAACAAGGCAGACAGCATCCCTGGCCTAATTAAACTTTTAGCACAGAGATAAATATAAGCAATTAAAAGCAAATACACAAATTAATTAATTCAGATTTTTAAAAGTGTTATGAAGAAAAATAGTGTTGCTGTGAAGAAAGATAATGATGGTAATGTAGGAGGCTGGTGAATCACATTTGAATAAGGTGGTCAAGAAGAAAACCATTCCAGGCAGGTGATCTTTTAACTGAGACCCAGAGAGTGAAAAGGAGCAATGAATTCAAATTCAAAGAGCAGGAAGAGCTTTCACAGTTCATGAGCAGAAAGCTGAAGTGCGTGTACATCTGGCAGAGGGGAGATAATGTATAGAGGTGGGAAGGGGCCAGGTTTTGTGAACCCAAAATCCAAAGTTTAGATTTGATTTTAAATGTAACATCAAGAGTTTTCCACATTATTCTAAGTAAAATTGGAATGTGACATAATCTATTTTAAAAGAATATTTTGTTTCCTGTGTGGGGAATGGATAAGAGGACACAGTTAGGGGGCATTAGGTGGTGGCTAGGGCAGGGGTACTGGGAGTGTGTATATAGAGTAGGATGGGTAGATTCAGAATGTATTTCGGGGGTACAACCATTAGAAGTTGCTGATGGATTAGATGTGGGGAATGAGGAGAAGGCTAATCCCTAGCTTTCTAACATAAACTGTTGGATGGGTAGTGATGACATATATTGTAAGGAAAAGAGGGAGAGGAGCAGGTTTGAAGGAAACCAAGAACTTCACTTTAGATGTGTGAAGTTTGAGATGCCTTCGAGACATGTAATGTTAATTGGACAGCTGACTATAGTAGTCTGAACTTAGAAAAGAGAGTTGAGCTAGAAACTATCCCCATGTAGGTAGTACAAAGCTATGAGACTAGGTGAAGTGGCCTAGGGAGAGAATGAAGGCATAAAAGTGACACTGTATGTTCTATTTTCAGGATTTAACACTCTAAGTTTAGTTTAGTTTGGCAGTGTAATTTAGCTTAAAACCATTTAAAAGTTTTTCTCTTCTTTGCTTCCCTCCCCTCCTGCCAGCTTTATCCAGTTTGCATAGCAGTTGCAATGACTATTTACTTCAAGACCCTATACATTCCAATTTCAATGGCTCTGTTTACCTCAAGATTGAATGACTGCCTCTCTAATGTACAGGACAGCTAGACTAAACAATTTGCTTCCTCAAGATTGCAGGCTACCTAAGAAAACTGTTTACATTGACTTGAAGGCACCACCTCTGGATACTTGTTTTGTAAACAACCAGATTTCCCTCTTCAAACTTCTTTGCCCAAGACCACCTTCCCCTCTTTTCCCTTTGTTCTGACTCCTTACCTGCCAGTAAAACCTGCTTACCCTTCAAAGAGGGGGAAATAAGCTTTGGACAAGAGCTATCCATTCTCTCTCTCTCCCTTTTTTTTTTTTTTTAAGATTTATGTTATTGTTTTTGACAGAGACAGACAGAGACAGAGACAGAGAGAAAGGGGAGGGCCCAGAGCAGTCTCCATAGTTGTACATCATCAGTTTTTTAAAGATTTATTTTTATTGTTTTTGACAGAGAGAGAGACAGACAGAGACAGAGAGAAGGGGGAGGGCCCAGAGCAGTCTCCATAGTTGACAGCATTAGTTTTCCATATAGTTTCACTCCACAGGTGGGCGCAGGGCTGTGCAGGGCAGGAGCTGGGCTGGGAGCCTCCCGAATAGGCCCCCGGGCAAGAACTGAACTGGGGGCACACCCCAGTCCAGCACATGGGTCTGCCTGGGCCGGGATTCGATCCTTTGTCTCCGGTGCTATAAAGCAATTGTTTAACCCACTGAGCCATCCCAGCTTCCCCTGTCCATTCTCTTGAGTTGCAGGTATTTTGAATAAACCTGCTTTTCTTCCCATCAACCTTGTCTCAATTATTGGTAGCCCAATAACAAGTGTAGAGAATAGAAAAGCAGGCAAGGAAAAATATTTGTGTCACAAAGGTAGGTTCCTTTCACATAAAATGTAACCTTTAGAAGATACCTAAATCCACATATTAAGTAATAATTTACAATGAAATTTAATGGTATTAACAAAATGTATGAGTGTTACTGTACTGAGGTAGCAAGGAAGCTTGGCTCATTCTGCCGCTGACGCAATAAAGACTTACAGATCAGAGAAACAAAGGAAAGCAAAGTAAAATTTTATTGAAATGCATTTCAAGAGAAAAACTGACAAAATCAAGAGAGGCAAAGGTACTGATGGGTTTGAGGTTTGGATTTTATTCCTGGCCCAGGGCCAACCCTGTGAGTGTTATGTATAGACTTCAGTCATTTGATTGACAGGTGTAGGTCATATGACTATTTTCTTTCTGCGCATGTCCTTACCCAGAATGCACACAGAAAAACCCACAGGGGTAGAGGGGCAAAACCGCAATGCTAATTTATTACAATTACATTATAATGAGGCTAAGGGTGAGTCAAGGGCAAGATTTAACATTCTTCATCAAAAACCAGATAATTCTGGTTGGGGTCTTAGGTTTTAACATAATAATTCATCTCTGAGGGCTGGGGCACAGTGGTCCCTGAGGAGTTGACACTGGCGGTGACCTTCTGCCTCTCCTGTCACTTCCACCTAGCTTCCTACCTAACATTAGTACTGTCAAAGTAACAAGCAAAAATATGAGAAGGAAATGTATCTTTTAAATGGCAATCAATGATGGGAAGATAGAAAGGTCCACAAAGTCTAAAGGTTTTTGTTTTGTTTTCATTAAACTAACTGAAATATGTTTTCTATTTTAAAGAGAATAGTGAGAGGACGTCTGGCATCATTGTTTTTTGGTTGTTTAAGTTTGAAATCTACAATACCGCAGAATCCATTTTATCCCATGAATACAAATGACTAAAATGGAGGAAAAACCTCCATGTGTGTAGATATACTCTAAATATTAAGGTACTCTTAAGACAGGAGCCCAGTGATGGAAAGTTTATAGTATGAGGGATATATATTCTATTACTATAATAGTTTATGCCTACCTGTATAGTCAGATTAAAGGTAACTTTAGAACAATGCATAGGCTTTCCAATTGCAGACTCAAGGTTGCAATTTTATAGACATGTAGGCTCTCAAATCTCTAAGGGGATATGTAGAAAAATAAAAACTTACTGAAGTAAAGCAATGTGCATCCTACATTATTGTGTCAAGAAATCGATAATGGTATTACAATAAAATGTGGTATAATCACAATTTTCCTTCTTTGGTATTGCAGCATTAATCTCTGTCTCGTGGGAGATGGGATGGATCACAGGATATATAATGGCATGCAGAAATTTTTGCCTGTTACATCCAAGGGAGTGGGACTAGTAATTACTGAAAGTTTTTATTATTTAACAATTGCTTGTTGCTTTTTTCACTCTTTTTAACAGGTTTAGTATTCACACCTCAGAGTCCCCAACCCCATACCAGTGCTATTGGTATGCATTTAAAGAATTTTCCTTCAAACTCTCCCTGCCCTGTCAATACTAGTTGAAAGGCTTGGAACACTCAGCCATGGCTCTGGCACTGAAATAACTGAACAAACAAAAACTGGTACTGCCCGTGAAACAGGCTGAGGGGTCAGCAATGAGCTGGAGGTTACTGTATTGTCACCTCAAGTAAAAGCATGGCCGAAGAGAAATGCATACAACTGGTATCCTTAGTCCTGTTTCTTCTGTAATCCAAAAGTATCCATTAATTTAAAGAGAAATAAAAGGCATATAGCTTTTTTCAAAAAATCAATTCCGGTTAATGTTTTATTTTTATGTATCAAGTGCCTGTATAAACCCGGTAGCTCTTGTTATGTTAAATTTATTATGCTCTAAAGGGTCTATAGCATGGATTTTCCATTTTTCTCTTCGAAAACGGTTGATTGTAATTTGCAGAAATAATGGCTCTAAATATGCGAATATTTTTGTGAACAAATAACTTCATCAGAAACATATCTCTAAAAGGTATATATAAGTATTATTACTGCACACACACTTATTTTATTATGAGTGTTTTATGGCCCTATGTTTAAAAACACATGTTACTAAAATGAGGTTGCATAACCACAAAAGTAAGCTTTCACACTGTAATCAGCATAAAAGTTCACTGTGGGGAAATGTGCAAAGTATTGTTCAAATGAATATTCTAGCTGAGAACTGGAGTTTGAGAACCAGATATACACTGCTAAACATTCAAGTCATCGTCAATACTATCAATTGTGTTGTGGTGCTAGGAAAGAATAGAGAATATCTGGAATATCTGAGAGAATCCAAATTGCCAAATAACTCTAAATAATCACATGAATAACAATATCTTTTTTCTAAAAGCCATCAATGGAAACCCATGTGAGCAGTTAGTATATCATTTTTAGCCTTCTGTAAACAATTTCCATAATCTTACCTGAACCTGCTTGTACAGCATTCATTAGAATTCTTTTACAGTCAGGCACCTGGTGCCTCTGTGATGGTTACTAAATATCCCAAGGGAGACAGATCTCACTAGTATGCAGCAGGCGGATGTGGTGGCTCACAAAAGCCAAAGCTCTGTTGAGAAGAGTGATGGGTCCCAGCTGCTCGTCCCAGGAAAATCTGGTGAAGGAAGTTCCAGTGTCAATCTTTTATGCCCAAACACACTGGCCACAGTCCTTAAGATGACAAGGCTGGCGTCTCAAAGTGCTTCTTACTCCAAGTGGGAGTGTGGGAAAATTGTCGATGCCTGGCACATTTTAGATGCTTAGGCCACACAGTATTGAGATGTAGGCTCTTTCATTGTCACGAGACTCAATTCCAATATGGAGGCAGGAGGCATTTTCTCATCAGGCAACTCTTGGATACTGTGTAACAGGGGATAGCATCAGATCCCACAGGCAAAGGGTTCAGGACTGCAACATTTCCTGATCCCACTTCAGATGCCAGTTGTGAACACAGACTTCTGAACTGTGCTTCTGACCAACCAGCTCTAGACTGGAGGTTCCAATGACCCGCTTCCTTGGCAAATCAATTCAGTTGCCAGTTACAAGTCCAGGTTGTTACCTGCAGTTCTGACTAACTTACTTTAAATTAGAGGTTCCCACAATCCCTTTTCTCAGGATCGATTAATTCACTAGTGCAGCTCACAGAATGCAGAGAAACATGTTCTTTACTAGATCACCCATTTGTTATAAAAGGATATAACTCAGGAACAGCCAGATGAAAGATGCATAGGGCCAGGCATGGGGAAAGGGTGAGGAGCTGCCATGCCCTTTCCAAATACATCACTCTCCTCATGTTCAAATACCTGTCCTTTTTGGGCTTTTATGGAGGCTTCATGATGATTGTAATGATTGAGTAAATCATTAGCTTTTGGCAATTGATTCAACCTCCACACCCTCTTCCCTCTTGGGGAATAAATTCCAATCCTCTTATCACATGATTAATTCTCCTGGAAACCAGCTCCTATCTTTAGGTGGGGTCCAAAAGACCTCATTGACATAACAAGAGACACCTTTGTTGTTCTCATCACTTAGAAAATTCCATGGGTTGCAGGAGCTCTGAGATCACATATATATTTATTATAATATAAATCACAATATCTCATTAGCATATTGGGTAACCACAGATGTTGCTTGTATAAGGAAACAGTATTCATTTTTCCATTCAACAAATAAAGAAACAGTATTTATCTACCCACTCAACACATTTATTTGTTACTGAGTTATGATCATCTAGGATGTGCCAATCTGTCTCATTCCCAAATTAACAGCATTTAATCCCTGTCTCAATGTTCTGGTTTATAAACTCTGGGGAGGAGAACTTTAATGGTGTTAAAGTCCTTGTCATCAGATGGAAAGCAAAAAAACAGCATTTTATAATCCTAGGAAAACTTTGAAAATTCTTAGCATTTTAATAAGGAACTTTATTACTGGCTTATTGGGAAAAAATATTTAGTAATTTATGTGAAGATGTAAAGATTAGGAGCTGTTACATTTTAAAAAATTTATTGTAGGATGTTCTTAGTGGAATGTAGAGTTTTGTATGTATCTGCTATCTGAAGACCCTACTCTGAGCTATTTATATGTAAAAAGTTAATAGTTAGGATAGTGATAAAGCATCAAAGCAATTGTCCTGCTCGAGATGTAACTTGGCACCCTTGGAATAATAACCTCTTCTTAAAAGTATATTAAAATAATATACTTTATATATTAATAAAGCATATACTATATGTTAATAATTTGTATATTATACATAATAAATTGTATGTTGCATAGAGCATTTGAGGAGCTTTAGGTTCCATATGAAAATATTTCCTTAGGGAATGGGTTAGAACAACCATTTTTTTCAACACATATAGTGTCTTAATCAGTCGTAAGGTACCATAAGTAATTAATGATAGGAGACAGAGTTCCAAAATATGAGGAAGACTTGCCTCTATAATAAATTAGAGTTAATTCAAGGTTATTTCCATATTAATATCTCCAGGGTTTGTCTTGGTATGTGCCTTCTAGAGTGTGAGAGAAAGGGGTTAAAGGGACTGGATAGACAGTATGACATGCATATGACTTTTATTCTCATTTGTGTCATGAGGTAAAAGACTTGAGAACTGCTGGTTTAAACAAAATGAGAAATAGTCTAATATAATTAGAGTGGCCATGTAATTTATCAAACAAACTGAGACACTTCTAAGGATAAAAGGGGAAGCTATTCTTAATTATACATGGTCATGTCAGGTTTAAATACTTGGGCTATAAAATTAATAAAAACAAGGTGTGAATCCCAATTCTTCCAGTTCTTAGCTATACAATATTAGAAAAGTTACTCTTTCAATAAAACAAACATAGTAATTGCTATCTCAAAGGTACAGTGTTAGTGAAGCTACAAGCAGGAGACAGAAACCTCACAGTTACTTGAACAGAGTAAGTTTAATATAAAGAAGTAAAGAGAACTCTATAGAATGTAGCAGTAACAGTTACGGTAATAAGGATCAACTACTACCTGAGGGCACCTGAACGCATCCAGGGCAGAACCAGTGGAAAGTGTGGGCTGCAAACTAGTGCAAGATGGTAGCCGGGGAAGCCATCCTAGGGAGGTGCCTTCCAAGTGAGGTGAGGCTGACTCACAGGATGCTGTGGAAAGTTTCTGGGAAGGTGTGCTCACTATGGGAGCCTGGCAAGGGGAGCACACTAAGCCCATGAAAAGAAATGTCCCTTTGTCTTTCAGTGTCACTCAAAACCCTCTCCTGACAAAGATTAAACTTGTGCCACTTTGCAAAGGAAAAAAAAAAAAAAAGGATTCAGTTCTGTTTTTTCATAACAGGGAATGATGGCCTGATTTGGAGTTGAGAGGCAAGGAATTGATAAAGAGCACAATCACACTGAGAACAACATGAGGTACTGTAATAAACATGCTTAATATGTTAGCAAGGAACATAATTCTCTCTTACCTCCAACCCCCTGTTAAAAGTTAATAATGCTTTATATAAAACTTACTCTGTTCAAGTAACTGTGAGGTTTCTGTCTCCTGCTTGTAGCCTGACTGACACAGTACCTTTGAGATAACACATTACCTAGGATATGGTAAGTGATTAATATATGCTATACTATTATTATATTTCCTATGTATCACATTCTAGTTTTATTATTAAGTGAGGTTATGGCTGTAGTACTAACTGATGTGCGACAATGGATAATGTTAAGAAAGATGAGGCAGTAACTATGCTATGTAAAGCAAAATAATAGTAATAATTATTATAATAATATAAAATAAAATAAAGTAAAGGACAATTACTTATTTGACTCATATAGATTAGGAAGAACCATTACCTGTGATTATTTTTTGAAACAGAAGTGTAAGCCCTTAAAATAAAAAAAAAAGACTATTTTGCTAGGGCTCTAGTTTGGGAAATTCCAAGCTTAGCATTTCTAATCTTCAAGCAAAACATATTTCCTTATTAATAAAGACACTTTTCCATGGAAACTTCACTGCCTTCCTTTTGCATCAAATGGAACTGTGCTGTCATCTTATTAATCCTCAATGCTCTTGGGAGGCAAAAATATAGAATTATCCATCCCATTTTATATTGCCTTAACTTCTCATGATTGATTTAATATCATGCTATTAAAACCAAATTCCCTACCTTTTTCTTGTTGCTAGCAACAGATTAGTAATTTTTAATCTTAAATCATAATATTTATACTATTTTATTTATGCTTTTCATACCCATCATAGTGTGTTTCAGCCTCCCAGATCACTGATTTTAAGGTTAAACATTAGAGTTTTATATTTGCTGCATTTGTCACATTTATACCTTTATTCTTTACTGTTTCCTAATTCATTACATGTCTTGCCCTTTCATTAAAATAGATTTATAGCGTCCCATACTTTTTTCTTTTAATGATTTCTTTTCAATTTTTCCTGTCTTATACTTTTGAGCACATATAATGACTATTTTAGATTAAAAAAAAATTCAATACCTAATCTCCTCTTCCTAGAAAATTTATTTCCTTGGATATAATAGTTGTATAAGGCAAAGTTTAAGAGCATCCCTTTGTTATATTTCTTGAACCATGAAAATCTTCAAATATTTTCTCTGTCATTAGCTTAATTCTCTTTTATATAGTTATTTTTTTGTTTCTATTTTAGGTATTTTTGTCATGTCAATGAAGAGATTAATAATTGAAATTAAAAGAATGAAACTAGTATCTCAGAGCAGATGAGATAGAAACTAAATTTATCTTTCCTATATTATACTGTTTTATTGCATTTCTGTCTTATATAAAATGTCTATTAAATAAATTTTTATTGGAAAAAATATTTGAGACAGAATTTAGTATTTGATATTTTACTTTGTCATAACTTTTATTTATTGTATTTTTAAAATGTTCTGAGGGAAAAGTAATAGTTAATAATAACTATCAGAACCAATATTAGGTCTTGACACTAGAACTCTATAGTGTATAATTATAAATCTTTCTATATAATTTGCACAGTCATTTTTTTATAAGGTATTTTGTCTTAACCACTGTTCTGGAATGTAAGTAACCCCTCTTCTTTAGATCAGGAGCCTCCCACCCCTGGGGCCATGGACTGGTACTGGTCCATAGCCTGTTAGGATCTGGGCTACACAGTAGGAATTGAGCAGTGGGGGGGAGTAAGCCAAGCTTCATCTCTATTTATAGCCACTTCCCCTGGCTCCAGTTACTGCCTGAGCTCTGCCTCCTGTCAGATCCAGTAGTGGCATTAGATTCTCATAGGACCAGGAACCCTATTGTGAACTGTGCATGTGAGGGATCTAGGTTGTGTGTTCCTTATGAGAATCTAATGTCTGATGATCTGAGGTGGAGCTGAGGTGGTGACGCTAGCACTGGGAGCAGTTGCAAATACAGATAACATTAATACACTGTAATAACATAAATAATGTACACAATCAATGTAATGCACTAGAATTATCCCCAAACTATCCTTCCACCTCATCCCCAGTCTGTGGAAAACCAGTCCCCAATGCCAAAAAAGTTGGTGACCTCTGCTTTAGATAGCTTTAGAGCCAGTCACATTTGTGTACTTACTGACTTTGGATCAGTTACCTTGTTTCTGTTGCTTTTTGTTTTTGCTCTCCTCTGAAAAAATGCTTTTCACTCTCTAGCTAGTTCCTCAGTTTCCTATTATACTTAAGATTTCACTCAAATCTTTGTTTCCTTAAAAGCTTCTCTGATCTCCCTACCTGACTATCCTTGAAACTCTTATTTGTCTTAATGTTGGTTTTAGTCATTTTACAGGTGACATTTATTGCTTTGTACTCTCAGTTGTCATTTCAGGATGAAGATATATATATATAATTTTTTCCCCCAGCAACCCAAATGTTAATAGTAAGCAAATAACACTTATTATGGTTCATGGTAAGTGGTCAATAGCTATTTGCTCGGTCATTAAAGCAAATGTTCGTTGAATTTGTTTTGCTTTTGGGGTAAGGAGATAACAAGTTTAAGCAGGTATTCTTCATGGAACTCTCTACTAGTGAGAAATAAGCAAATAAGTGTCAAATAGTAGAGCCCAATCTAGTCCCTGTGTCCTGGAGAAGAGGGCAACTTTATAGTGAAAACCAGGAAAGGTTTGAGACAGGACCTAACATTTGAGTGGAATCCTAATATAAGGAAATGAATTCTAGGCAGAGGTAATAGCATGTGAAGATATTTGCTCCTATCTAAATTATAACAGAGACTGAATTGTATCTGGAATTATATACTGTATCAAAGATTTCAACCTTTATGAGACTGAAACCTAAAAATCATTGCACAATTAACACACTTTCCTAGAACTGGGAAACCTTATGTATTGATCATAAATATGTATAAAGACTGTCAAGATTCATTACAGTAGAAATAAAGTAATGTAGAATAGGCTAAAATATTTTTCTTAAAGCAAACATAATAAATATTTCCTTTTCATATTTTGTGAGGCTTATAATATTAGAAGGTAAAATGAATTTTAATGTAAAAATATTTTCAGAGATTTGTTAAGGATTGATTTTCAAAGCTTTTAATCTTTAGTAAAATTGGAGTAAGATTTTATTTTTTAATATACACTATTAGCTCTTGGTACTGTGATATAAGCTCTAATAAATGCCATGAATGCAAATGGAAATTTGAGGCACAATATCCCTAAAGAACTTTCCAGTAGGCACTCCTGCTGCAGTGTTTGTAAATGCAGCTCTTCATGTAAATGCTAGATTACCCTGAATGATGAATTTAAAACAAGTGGGTACACTTACTGTGGCCCAAATTAAGCCTGTTCTAAAGTTGCTATAGCAACATTATCTGCACCAAATGTCCTGCTCTAAAAAATAATTGGAAACATTTCCTGTTATTTAGGAAGAAAAATAAAATCACTATCAATTTTTTTATATCCTGCTATACAAAATATATTATTCTCATGCAAAATGTTTTAAAATCAGCAAAATTCATGAGTAGGTATATGGAATTTTTCTATAATTATAACAGCAAACTCAAGAAGAAGAAGATTAAAGTTAGTCTGCAGGCATAATATGATATACCTAGGGTTGAATAAAATATTTGAATAAAGATACTGTTCTTTCTTTATTGAATAACTCTTAAGATCAGACAGTTATATGAATAATTCCTTTGGGTTTTGAATGTATGAATTTATTTTACCAATTAGATTGTGAGCAAATTTGTTCAATATTTGGAAAAAGTTATGGAGCAGTTGAAGTTTTCAGGTTATTGATAAGATAGTAAATAAACTCAAATGACATAAAAACACATGAAAATTCAAGAAGCAGAGGGGTCTGAAATTTGTTATGAGGGTAACTCAAAGGAAAATCCATTTAGAATTTGACCACAACAGTTAGCTGATGTAATAAAACAGAAGACCTAAACGTACTTTTTTCTAGAAATGATTTTAAATAAAATCTTTCAATAAATTGCTCTCATAGGAGATTATTAGAAAATACTAACATTTAGAAAAAGCAAAGACACACAAAATGGAAAGAAAATAACCCCTTACAAACAGCATGCTATTTATTGGTTAATAACATGTGAAAGTATACTCTATGTAGTTTATTCAACATGCCAATACAGTGATCCCTCGTTTTTCGCAGTTAATGGGGACCAGAGCCTTCCGCGAAAGCTGAAAAACTGCGAAGTAGGGTTTGCCCCTAGGAATTTTCGTGTATGCGGGTACAAGCATGTTTTAAATATGTAAACAGTATTCATACTTTACTCATTTAAGACAAAAATTACAACAGTAGACGTATTGACTTAAACATGTCAGTGCTAATTAATAAGGTTAATTACAAAACCTTATACAGTAATAAACATGAATCAACATTGCTTTCTGAGAGAGGCGAAGAGGCTTGTGTGGGTGGCGGAGGAGAGGCTGTCACGTGACTCGTAGAAGCTTCAGGCTCCCTCGGAGACTCTTCTGCTGGAGGCGCTGACGGTAGAGCCGGGGGCTTTACCTGGGAGAGAAACATGGTGATGGGTAGTTGTTGTCTTTGTTTTTTCTTTTCCTTCAAAATCCCCCTGTACAAGGACATAACCCTGTCAACGCGATGGCTGAACTCGACAGCTCGAACCATATTGTCGTCCATGTCTTGTGCAAATTGTTGCATCGCTCTTGCCATGTTGCACAATTGTTGCAGATTCTCCAGGGTAAGGCCACGCTTTTCAGTTTCTTCTTCGTCTTCCTCTTCGTTTTCTTCCTCACTTGCAGACTTTGTCATCTCAAGGAGGTCTTCATCG
>PVKE010039486.1:0-15001 GCA_004027555.1 Craseonycteris thonglongyai
AGCATTATCTTTGCTTATGGTAGTTACCTATAATAAAAGTAGCACTTATGTGAAAATCCCTATAGAAGTTTCTAAATTAGACTAGAATGCTAACTTTTAAGTTCTGCTATTTTTAAAACAAAAAAAAATCACAAAAATTATTTTACATAATAATCCCTACTTCCTAAGCAACTTTGAACAATAATTACAAATCACACACTCTCCTATTACACATCTAAGAAACCATTTACAATTCTTTCTTAAAGAGAGAGTTCTCTCTGAGTCTTTTAGTTATCACCTATTTTCTGGACCTCAACCAAACTGTTAATCACATTTCTTAAACTGATGAATTACAGACACTATGTAATATCTGAAACAAGAAAAAAATTAACATCTATTTAAAATCTATAATATATGTATCCAAATATAGATACTTTCATAATCCCAGTATTTTTCAAAAGTTCGTTGTACAATAATTTATCCTTTTAAAATTAGAATTGCTTTTTACAGAAAGTGAATATTAAGATTTATGGCTAAGGGGAAATCCAGGATAGCTCAGTGGTAGAGCGCTTTCCTCGCATTCCTGAAATTTGGGGTTTGATTCCTGGCCCTAGACCGTGTAACTCCATATGCTAAACTGTGATGTAAATGGTAACCACTGAGATAGCTTATCAGTGAAGGTTCTCATCTTCCATGTGGGAGGCCCCCCGGGTTCAGTTCCCACCCCAGGTAGCCTTACATCTATGGGTGTGAAATAAAACCATGTCACAACTAATGATGTACAACTATGGAGACTGCTTTGGGCCCATGCCCTTTCCCATTCACCTTCTCTCTCCTCTTTCCTAGACCAAATAAATAAAATAAATAAACAAACAAACAAACAAACAAATAAATAAATAAAAAGTATGGTTAAGTTTCTAGCATGACACTCAGGAAAGCACACTGAACCCATATTATATAGTACTAGAGTACTGATACTATGAGAAACAAAAAAGATTTTGATCTATTAATAGTTCATCAAAGGTAGGTGTGGGGGAGCCAGTTGATAACTAAAAAATGATATTCAACCCTCAAATGTCCTAAGGGATAGCTAGGCCAACACTTAATTTTAGTTAAGCTAATTCTATTTAAAACATTTTTTCATATAATCAGTGAATCAGTCTTAAGAGGACACATCCAAAGGAGACAGCCCATGAAACTTTTGAAGAATAGAATAATATACCTTTATATTTATTTTGCCAACTAATAGGTTTGTTGTTTGAATATCTAATAAGGAGTAGAGACACCATGGCTCAATGTACTGGCACATGAAGTATTTCAAATTCTAGTTTTAGTCTTTCTAGTGACTTTTTAAAATAATTATTTTGAAGATTTTATTTTTTGAGAGGTGAGAGAGAGCCCAGAGAACTCTCCATAGTTGTACATCGGTAGTTATGATAGTTTCATTCCACACAGGTAGATGTGGGGCCTCCTACATGGCAGGCGAGAACCTTCACCATCATCCCTGCAGTTACCAATTGCGCCCAGTTCTGCATATGGGTTTGCACGGGCCGGGTCTGGGATTCAATCCCCGGCCCTGGTTGTTGCAAGGCAAGCACTCAACCTGCTGAGCTAACCCAGGATCCCTCTACTGAGTTTTCTGATGTCATGCTTTAGGTACTCAGTTTTCTGTATATCTCAGTTTCTTTATGGGAGATAATAGGGAGGTTTTCCCCCCACTATCTGTCAACAGTAAGAATTAAGAAGTAAAAAGTAACGTAAAGAATTGGCAAATATAAAATGCTACATAAAAATCTGGCATGCTTTTCAAGAAACTAAACTAAAATTGTTTTCTTCTCCTGATTAAAAAATGTCCAAGTTAGGTACTTACCAAACATATTAATCCCTACTTTTTTTTAACATTACAACTAATATACAGATAACACATATAATCCCTATAACAATTAACACTTTCATGGCAATTAGTATGTGCTACGCATTTTTAAAGGCGATACAAACCTTTACTTCCCAAAGCTGTATTGAAACAACAAGCTGTGGTTGGAACAACAGAAAATGGTATTTGTCTCACTTTTACATTCTTTACAGAAGTTTTTGGATAGAAGTTTATAAGCAGTGAAGTAATACAAGAAAAATTTCCTGAGATGTGTCCTTCAGAATTTTTATTTTCTGGTTTTTAAGAAGATTAAAAATTATTAGCACAGTGAGTGACACAAAGTAAAGCTCTCAATAATGTTGAGGATTACTATTGCATTAAAATATCCTGTTCAGTACTCTTTAATTGCAATCATGTTTTCTAAACTTTGATAAAGGAACCTTATGGTGGGGGGTAAGCGGGGAGTAACATACCTATTAACTTATCACAGAACTAGGGATCTTTGGGATACATTTTGACAGAAAGACAAGTAGGAAGCTATAAATCAGAGATCACAATAAATCTCTGAATAATTCCCAAGTGATTCTTCATTTTTATGTATATAGTACACTGACCCCTTAAGAATTATTAGGTGAATTTAGTAAACTGTCTTTTCAAACACTAATAAGCTTCCCAAGCACTTAATTTCTATGAGTCATCAGTGGTCTGCTAGACACTGCATGAAAAATAAATCAATGTTAGTGATATTGTCTCATTTAGAATGTTTTTATAAGTAAGTAAAAATCAAGGTAATGAATAAATAATCACTAAATTAAATCCTGTAGTTCTTAATTTTAGATATTACTCTGCTTTAAAAGCATGATCAGGCACACCTATAAATGCTAGGTAGTTCAAGATCAGGTGATACAGATGTACTGGCAGAATTCATCAACCAAGAGTAAAGTGATGCACACTGTCTATTCAATGAAGTCTTGAATATATTTTACCTCTTCCTTTAGATTTAACAAATCTTTGTGATATTTTGGTTTTAATAAAATTCAAGAGACTTAATCCATTTTGTACAATGTTTCTAATATTTGGATACTAAGATCTTTTAAATTATTTAATACAGATAGAAACTGGTGTTGGAAGAAGTTTAAAACTTAAATATCAACATAAAATAAACAAATGTTATTGATGTTATTAAATAAAAATAATAAAAAATGAATTACTACTATTCCAAATGAGATACATCATTACTTTTTAAAGCCTTAAATAGCTAATGTAACTTAGCAACTTATAATTACTTCTAGTTATATGAATTACTCTAAAAATAGCCAAAATACAGTTGGCATTGTATTGTTATCATTTTGCAGTTCTGCTCTTCTTAAAAGAATTTTAAAACTTTTTGTATTCTAGTAACATTGACAAAAATATGGTCTACACTTAGAACACTCTATGAATGTGATGTCTTCTACCTTCCCTGTCTTGGTTTGTTCCAGACATCACTGTTGCATATCCAGGTGGCAGTGAGGATCTCCTTAAGTTGTCCAATGTGATCTGTCCCCTACAACTGTTTGCTATGATCTCCTACATCAGCCTAGTACACTTTCAGGCTTTTTCTCTTTCATTATTCACAACTTAGTCAATCATACCTAGAGCAATTTTGTACACACAGACATCATTTTAAATCCCACTTGTTTTTCTTTTTGAACCTGTACTTCGTTATGTTTAGGTACAATGTTATTTTTACTACTTTCCACTGTTATCTGTGTTTAGGTAATATTATGAGAACTGGCCACCGTAACAATGATTCTATGAGAAAAAAACTTTAAGAATTTTAAACTGAAATAAAAATTGACTCTTGTAACATAACACTTCTGTAAGTAGTAGGTTTTTTTGTGTTGAGCACAAAGAACAGTAGTCTTGGGACGTTGGATAGCTCAGTGGTTGAACGCTTGCCTAGCACTCATGAGGTCCAGGGTTTGATCCCAGGACCCAGTCTGTGCAAACCCATATGTGGTACAACTAGTAACCACCAGGATGGCACAGTGGGGAAGGTTCTTGCCTCCTATGCAGGAAGCCCCCCGTTCAGTCCCACCCAGTGTGGCTCCATAACCATCTGTGTGGAATGAAACTAATGATGTACAACTATGGAAACTGCTCTAGGCTCTCCCCACTTCTCTCTCAGCTCTCAAACAATTAAATAAATCTTAAAAAAAAAAAAAAAAAAAAAAAAAAAAAAAAAAAAAAAAAAAAAAGTAGTATTAAACTTAAATATGAACCCTAAGGATACAGACAACCTTAGTTTACAACATCATGAATTTGGCTCCTATATAATTCCCTAGCATCACATTTCATTGTGTCTCTCTAGTTCTTTGACTTCTGTCACTTTGACTTAATTTAATTGTTAGATACTACGTTTTCTCCCAACTCAGGACCTTTGTACATACTATTCCTTCCTTCCTTCCAGAATAATTTTTTCTCCCTCTGGATCAAGTTAACTCTCATTCATCAAAATTTCAGCTAACATTTCCTTAAAAACAAACAAACAAAAAAAAACCTTCCCTTAATCTCAGTGACTGGTTAAATTATCCTTCTAAAAGCCCCTCATATTAAATACCATGTGTGTCTCTACAGCAATTAGAACACTTGCAATTTTGCACTTATTTATAAGATTATTTAATATCCTTCTGTATCTCTAGATATAAGTTCAGAAGATAAAGACCCATGTCTATTTGTGCTCATTCATAAGGACATAATAGGTATCAATATGTATTTGTTAAAGACACTGGCATACTAATGATAAAAAAATAATAATAAAGACCATATACTGAGTCAATGATCCCTACATATTTCTTTTTCAAAATCACCAGTTTTTCAGGCAAAAACAAAATACAGATCTATTTGATAGAATAAAATTGTAATTTTCAGGAAAAAGTCAATTCTCGGTTGTAGGAGTAGGTGGGGTGGTTCTTTACATGATGGGGCCAGCTGGAAATCAGGATGCAAATAAAACAAATTAAAAGAATAAAACATAAGCTATACTTTTTTGTTATTTTTAGCTTTTATTTATACATAAGATTTATAGTTTTAATTATGTACTATTTACTACCAATCTTAGGGATCAACCTGAGTATGAATTTTAATTATGATAGAAAAAAGAACCTGTTAGTATCCTTGGATAAAATTTTCCTGTTTTAACTGTAGTGTTTTATTTCCAACTCATACTTAGAATATACTTCCTTGAGACTCCAACAGATTCTCCAGTCATAATTGCAAAGCACTATTTACTTTCTTATTTTTTATTTATTTACTTTTTTTTAAATTTTTGACAGAGAGAGAACTGAACTGGGCGAGCTCCCAGTTCAGCATATGGTTCCACACGGGCCGGGGCCAGGATTCGATCCCGGGTCCCTGGCGCTGCAAAGTGAGCGCTTAACCCACTGAGCCATCCTGGCTTCCCCACTTTCTTATTTTTTAATACAGTGTATTTCTCCCCTATTTCATCGCTGACCTGCATTCTGGGAAGTAAAGTTTTAAAAACATAAATGCTCGGCATATTATTTCTAACCACTTTCCTAATTTACCAGGTTATACCAAATTTTAACCTTAGCTTTCAAATAGTAAAAATAAGCCCCCTCATCCCCTCATCCTATTGGAAGCTTGTGTTTAATTGAGTACTACCTTCTATGCCACTCTAGGATCTCTCTTCTATCTAGACTCTTAACTCATGTCCTCCCTGGAAGTCCACTGTGATTTACTCCACAGAACTCTACTTGCTTCTTTAGTCTGTATATTTATATACCCGGTTTAATGTTATTTTATAAAAGGCTTTTGGAGTGCTTTTCAAGTACTTATTTCAGTCAATTAAAGAAAAAAAGGGAAACTTAATCTTAAAATTTTCTGTTTTATTTTTGTCTTCTATTCAAACTAGTACCTGAACATAGAAAATGTTATGAAAATGTTAAGTGACTATACCATGTGTATTTTGAATGGGCATACAATAATTTGTACCACTGATTAAAATAATGAAAGTTCACCTTAGGCCCATATATTACATCTTAAGTCAGACTGAAAATGACTTAATGTCTATCACTTTGAGTGACATTTTACACCATCAGTTCTCCAGTCTACATTTTCCCAGGATAGTGAGAAATGTCTTTTGTAACAATAAGCAAAATATTTACAAATGAGAGATTATATCAATGTTCCTCTGTCAATTAACCAGGCTTGTCATACTGTTAGGTAAGATTAGATTAGTCTAACAGACTTCATTCTGTATCAAGTGATGATGATAGCCAATACTTAATGTTCTTCAAGGTATTCAAGGTATATATTCATGTGACCATAGGACCTAAAACTGCAATTTTTCTGGGTCATTCTATTTCTCATTCCTTTAATACATAATTATAATTTTCCATAATAAAATTACTATAGGAATACAAGCTTATCATTAAAAATAATTCTAAGTAATGATAAAGTATAGAAAACAATAAAAGTTCTGTAATCTTCTAGCATTCCCACATACATTCTTTCTATAAACCAAGGATATAATTTGGTAATGTTTTCCAGACCTTTTCCTAATATATTTACATAAATATAAGGCAAGTGTTTTAAACAATTTTTTATTTTATAAATATATGTGCAAAAAGCATAAAATATCTTATATGCAAATATATATTTGAATACATTGAATGCATTTTATTTTGTATGTGTATTTTTTTTTTTACATAAATAGGATCATACTGTGCATACTATTTCATGACGTATTTTCAGCTTAGCTTGTCTTAAGAGATCCTTCCATGTTTTTAGCCTACAAATACAAATTTTCCATGGTTGTTGATAGTTCTTTCCTTCACATACCAAAGGTATTTCCTAACTTTCGATCTTATAATTGTTCAAAATAAATGAATAATTTCTTTCAGTGTCCAGGAAAATGAGTAATAAATTTTTCCATTGTAATATTTCTTAATTAAAATTAAAATCATCTTAGCAAGTATTTATTCAATTAATACTTTTCATCTTTCCAAAAATGTTTAAACTTCCTATAAATTTGTATTTTAATAAAAAAATACATATATACATAAAGAATGTATATGCATAAATCAAGGTCTAAAGTTAAAAACTATATTTTTATTAAAAAAAGCAATGTAATATAGAAAATTTGCATACTAATTATAAAATTTTAATAAATACTCATATAGACAGAATTCACTTTCTGACTCACTGAACAGAGAAGCTGCTGAAGAAATGTTTTCAAAGAAGTCTTAACAGCTTTCAAAAGAAAAAAAAAACTTTTAAAAACAGTTTACCAATATATTTAGAACACAGAAACCACAGAAGCAGCTGACCAGAAAGGCAACATGAGATTAAATTAAAACTTGCATTATGTGGATCTAGTCTCTTCTGATTCGCGTAAGAACACTGGAGTAATATGACTATAATTTTTGTTTTCTAATAGGCAACATATTGCTACTTTCTTCAAACTAAAAACAGGAGTGACATCAATTGGATAGCAAACTAACATCCACTACAGAATTTACTAATCTTAAGAAAACTAAACTGGGATTATTTAAATAAAATATGCAATAATATAAGCTGTTGTTTCATTACCAAAGAAATTGTTAAAGAAAATGCTTCACTATTTATAGAAATCTGTTACATTTTTAGACTTCTATGAAAATTAAATGTTTCAATAACTCCTAAGTGAAAAAAAGTATTCATAAAGAATGGCATGATATAGAAAAATTATGGCTACACAAAATCATTGTCATCATTACTGGCGGTACCTGTAGCTGGTATGAGCTTTCTGATATTTAGTGAACTGAACACTGTAGCTTTAATTGAAGTTTGAATGTTATAAACAGTACATGTCTGGCTCTGGTCTGCATTCTAATACCATCAGCAGAACAGAGATGGGAAGCATAAACAAACCTTCTAACTAGATTACAGTCTCTAAAATGGCCAAGAAATCCTTCAGCATCAACTCCTGTATGACAAATGTGGAAGAAGGAAAATGATTTTGGAATAATGTTAAAAAATAGGGTCTAAATTTCTATCATTACTGGAACATGTATATGACTTTCTAAATATTTTAATATTGCTTACTTAATATTCATTATGATAAACTTTAAATTTAACTTTCCAAATAAATAAAAATCCTTTCTTGTGTTATATAGCAGTTGCTTTTTAGATCAGTATATCCCAAGTAAGGAAGCTATTTAAAAATCAATACGTTCTTTTGTTGAATACAGAATAGTTCCCTCCCCAACATCAGTGAATGTATGCATACAACCTACATTATTATTTTTAGGTACCAGCAACATTAAGAATGTATGGATTAAGTTAATTAATGGTCAACAGACTTCTAGACAATTCTAGGCTCAAGGTGTATAAAAAAACAATAACTTTGAATAAAAGGATAAATCTAAATGTAATTTAGTACTTGGTCAAACATAAATATTTTAGGTTTACTTCCTACTTCTGAGACATAAACATTAAATATTTTTTTCAAAAAAAGGAAACACAAGATTGTAAGTTGTGTAACACTAGCACGATACAGAAATTTTTTCCTCTCATTGATGGAACCTTGGTTGGTTGGCAAAGGACTCAGTGAAACATGGGTGTGCAAAATTTTTTGCCATTGCAAGGTTGGTAAGCTGATTTACATAACTCATTTTAGTTCTGTAAAACAATAATTCTAATAAAGTAATAACAATTTAATGTCAGGTTCTCTAAGAAAAGGGTACATATGTCAATTGAAATATGGACTCAACTCAGAATTAGTCACATCCAATTCTGAATAAGTATATGCTTTTCACCAGGTAAAATAAACATTAGTGATTTTCTTTTCCATTATGTCTAGTTACGTTAGAAGATATACATGAATAAATGTTAAGTTTGGTTCTCACCTTGTCTCCTTGAGGAGTAATATTAAGTCATTCTACCTTCTGAAATCTTACATGATATAGAAATAACTCAGACATGCTGAAGTTAGAATCTTTACTCTTAAATGAATTTTCTTTAGATTATCTAAGAAAATTATTCAGGGCTATAGACTTATTCTATGTCATCAATTTACTCAGATTGTTCTTAAAAGAAAAAACATGTATTTGTTATAAACTTTCCTTATGAAGTATAACAGATGACACATAGTACTTTAGCATTAAAAAACATTTCCAAACTCCATGGGTCATACTGCACTGACATAACAACACTTACAGGATAACAGAGTCACTGTAAGTATATAGGCTATGTATTTATTTATGATGGATATAAAAATTACTTAATAAAGAAGAATTTAAAAAAATTATTTTTTCCTCCTTAAAAGCAAGGGATGTAAAAATCGATTCTGGTTATGTGGGTCAAAAAGTATTTTAATTCAATAGCTGCTTTAAAGAATAACTGTATAGTAATTTAGGGACTTAGAGAAGCCAACAAGTTTTCCATTCTTATACTAAAATTATTTCTGATTTTAAGCAGTATTTAAAGGAATATATTAAACTTAATCCTATTAAGTTTATTAATTGATTATGAGATATCACATATTGCAAGATAGAGGGGACAGAGGGTATATGTGTACACACACACCAAAGCAATATAAACTCCCCTTTGTTTAGAAGTTTTCCACCATCAAATTACATAAAAATTTTCATAGTAAATGTTCATTGGGTCACAAATCGTTGGAACCTCCAAACTTCATGTAGTAAAATGCTAACTGTAACTCCATGAAAAAAAAAAGGATGTTTAATATGCAGAAAGCCTAACTTTCATTTTTGCCATACAAAGAGAAGACTGACTGTATATTTTATTTCAAGTTGCACACTGATCTGCATCTATATTCCCTATAAAGAACTGGGTTTTTGTTTTTCTGTCATCGAAAATTTTTTGAAATTTTCCATCACTCTATCAATAAGCTACTGGGGACATAATTTTACTAATGTTTGTCAAGAGTACTCACTGATTGATAAAACTATTGTCACTGTGTTTTGAACTAGGAAGTATCATGAATTTACTGTAAGAGTATTCTGCCGCTAATAATAAAATGCTGTTTTGTCAGTAATCAGTTTCCTCATTTACAACATAGGACAACATTACAAAGTTCACCAGACTACTATACAGGGCTGTACAGAAGAAATCCACCCATAAATGCTTCTAGTTTTCATATTACATGGCTGGATACTTTCCAGACAACCCTCCTAAAGATCAACTGGGATTGATAAAGTTATCAGTTCTAGGCACTTATATGGTAATTATATGATTATTACTAAAATAGAAAATTAAGGATGGATGTGACAAAAGAGATCAGAGTCAACCCACAGAAATCTACTAGCCTTTATAAGATACTGTACCAGCAGGGAGTCCCTTCCTTTTAAATTGTGAATCAGTATTACTCTAAAAAGGTATACTTTTCTTTTTTTTTTTTTTTTTTCTTTCTCAGTCTCCGTACAGACCGTTCAAAAATTGCCAATGCTGACTATATTTGAAGTCTTCACGGCGGGGTATCGGGAAAAGTTTTCAATTAGTAATAATCGCGCCTCGGATAAACCTCATTGGCTACGATACTGCCACTGCGCAAAGCTAAAAAAAAGGTATACTTTTAAGAGGGCAAAGGAAATCCAGGAAATCATTTTTACTCTAATATACTTTTAAATTACATATGAAAGCCCTGACAGGAACCAAGATGGCAGTCTTTGTTTTGGAAACATGCATCTACTAAGAAACTGCCAACTGATTTTACTATACAAAACAGTATCACATAATAAAGACTAAAAATTGCCAACTAATGTAGAACTAGAACTGGTAAGTTTCTTATGAGGACCTTGGAAGAATATACCTAGTACACATTAACAATTCCCAAATTCCTAGATAGTATATACTATAATTATTCTGTGGTAATTAAATCATACTGCCAACTTAAACTATGGCAGAAAATAACTTAAGTGCTCAAAATGACAATGTACAATGTCTTTCAATGAACCATGAAAGATAAACTGTTACGAAATATAAAAAGAAAAAAGTTACTTTGAGGAAAAAAGTTTAAGTTGGGAAAGTATTTTTTTTATAATAATTTAATAAGAGCTACTTTAATGAACAGGGTTGGTCATCTTCAAATAAAAGTATATAGCAATAAGATACTAGCAATGATAGCCACATAGACTATTCCTATGGTTTAAAATTATTGAATTATATACAGAGTAGAAATCCCCAGAATACAGTATTAACTGGAAAATTATTCTTTATATTTTTCTACTTTAATATAATACAGCATCTCTCTTAAACATGCAGTTTCCCACCTAACAGTATCCACTTAGTTAATATAAAATTTATTTAGGTAGAAACATCAAAATAAAGATATGACCATACACTTCTGGAATACAGTTAAGATATCTCTTCACATTAACTGTAGGGACCATCCTTGTTTCTCAGATACCTAGCACGGTGCCTGACAGACAGTAGATAGATACTCAATAGATGTTTAATGAATAGCTAAGCACAATCTGTTTTGCACATACATTCAAAAATCCAGACAAGTTTGCAAAGGTACATAAGTTGGACATAGGCTTTCTGGCTGACTTCATGGGGTCCCACTGATGACTAGGAGTAAATCTTCATATCCATAGAAAACTGGAAAGTTGATAATTGTCTGGGTAAGGACCAAAAAAACAAAGTCAGGGAAACATGTCACCTAAGTAACAGTTGCTTTATAGAGCTGGTAAAAGACGCCTAATCATTCTGACAACCTACTATACCACTCCCTCAGTGAAATGAAATTTAAGTATATACTGAACATTTACTAGTATGCTTTTAATTGGAATTATTTGATCACCTCTTGTTTAAAATAAATCACTTTTGTCAAACTGCATCCTATACAAGAATTACAGGTAATATATTTTTATTTATTAAAAGCACTATATTGTTAACAGGATTTAATTTGGTTTAGAAAATGTGAAAGCCACAGTAAAAATTAAAAACAAACAAAAAAAATTCATGGCAGTGAAACTGTGGCAGGGAGGAATGAAAAAAGGAGGAATGGGAAGGAATTCCAAATAAGAGAATAAAGAAATTAAAATATGCCTAACTCTAAAATCAATTATGACAACCAATAGGACCTACTGTGTACCACACATTGCGTTGTGAGTGATATAAATGCTAATGAGACAAAAATCTTTAGCGTTAAGTAATTCATAGAACAAGACTCACAATTAAACATTTATAATATGAAATTCATTCTTACATAAATGAGTCCTTAATTCACGAGTAAGAAGTATATTTACTGATTAACTGAAAATGTAGGGAAAAGAATAAGCTTTAGGAGAAGCTGAAATAATGACCAAATAGTAATAATCCACCTCTTTTTAAAAATCAACAACAAATTAGTGAAATATAAATGGACAAAATTATGGCTTTAGAGTTATTTACTTTAATATTCTTAGAATATGCCGCCATAGAAAACCCTTAAGTATTATACTCAGAATTGTATGTGACAGTTTAAATTTCTGACAAAGGAAAATAAGATAAGTGTGGCAGAGTGAATGTAAAAGACCTGAGTTCTCTGGTCCATGTTCTGCCCACTTAAACAGGCTTTGGAACCCTGTGCAAGTTCCTCAAACTCTTGAACTTCAGTAATATTGAAAATGAAGAGTTGGAGAAAGTGACTCCCAGATATCACCTACCTAAAAATTACAATCCTAAAATATATCCTAAATACTTAAAAAAAATAAGCCATAATAAAAATAAAAGATTTTCTAAATGTAAATTATCCAACCTAGAGGAAGTCTGGAAACTTCAAACCACATACGGTAACCCTGGGGGGAGTAGGATAAGGAATGTTTTCAAAGAAAAACAAGAACAAAGTAAGTAAAGATATATTATGTTATAGACTGTAAATTTTTAATCAGCTGGGCAACTACCACCCCAATTACCTACACAACTACCTACCTTTACTTAAAATTGATTTCACTAAGTTCTATTTTCTATCTCTATGTAACGGTTGCTGAGGTATTAAGGGAGGATAAGAAATCCTAGGTGGACCAGCAATAGTAAGTAGTATTGATGTTGAGAGAAAAACTGGAAGTTGGCACAGATTTCTGCTTAAGCTCACCATTTACACCTCAGAGAAAGGTGGGGAACGGTTCAAATTCTTAACAGAAAGGAGAGAAATAAGAGCATATTGTTTACTGCTGCACAGCTTCTTTTTCTGTGTGTAAATGACTACTTTTGCACACAGTTGATAATTACAATTTTACAGAACAAGTTTCTACATTTGCAGTGCTTTTCTGCCATTAAAATATAAGTACATTATGTTTTGGCTTTAACATCAAGAAAGTAAAATAATAAAAAGTATTGTCATGTCTTTATAATATTTATGTCAAACATCCTTCTAGATTTTTCTTCCACCCTTTCTAGTTTGATCAAATTGCTGTTTTCATATTACTAGTCTGATCACAAAATTGCTGCTTTATAGAAGAATTTTTTTCACTGACATAAATTATGGGATCAGAGATACCAATGCTGTAACAAAAAATAAGGGTGTGTGAGAGACAGAGACAGAGAAATATGTGTGTGCGTGTGTGTGTATGCATGTGTGTGTGTATATGAATGTGTGCATCCATCTTCGAGGAAAGGATAAAGAAATGTATGTATGAAACAAAATAACACTCTCCAATGTTAGCCCTAATAAAAGGCCGATATCAGAAACACACTTTCTACCATTTGTGTAACAAAATGCAGCACTGAATTTGAAAGCCATTCACTAAGAACATACCACATAAAAAGGAAGAATAGTGATTTTTTGTCAAGATTGTTATTCTGTAAACCTAAATCTGGATTTATCTTTCAATATATATCTAACTACAATGAATATACTAACTACAACTTCATGATTTCTTTGAGTCATGAAACATATTTTAGAAATCTGTCTCCTTTCACATATAGTGAGCAATTTGATTCAGTACCCCAAGAGATGAAAAACTCATCTCAATTTACAACAGTAAATAAATAATTCAGTTAAAACTGAAAGTGGTACCAATCGAGCAAACTATTGATGGAGAGGTTTGGCCTTCCATGAAGCCAGAACAACATAAAGTTTTCAATGGGGATTACTTGTTCAGACAAGTTACAAAGATTTGAAAAATACCCAGATTAATTATGAAATAGCTAATATTCTCTTCTTATGGAACATACTAGGAATGCATGTGAGGAGAAACAATACCAGCAGCATTTAAACCTAAAGCATTTTAGGCTTTGAACTTTATATGCTGATATATGAAACAAATATTTAACCCCCCACCCAAAAAATGCAATAATACAAGCCAAAACCTAACCAAAGGCCTCTATCAAATAAAAATCAGAAATTTTCTATGCAAGTCAGACAAAACGAAAAAAGAAAAATTAAACCCAGAAAGCAAAACCCAATCAAGTCTGTTCCAACACTTAAGTCAATATCAAATCACATACAGAACCAAAAAGGGGGAAAACACTCAGGTCTACAAATGGATAAGCAGTTCCAATACAATCCAGATCCCGACATTTTCCCACTCAGAAACCAATGCAGTGGAGCTTTCCCTGAAGAAATAGGAAAAAAGCTCTTCAAATGAATTTTTTTAAGTGACATCTAGAAAGTGTGCCTCTTTCTGTCTCTTTCCCTGGCGCCTCATTGGAGGAAGGAGGGGGTTGTTTTTGTATTCTCCCCCACTGGAGCAAGACAATCAGATGCTAGCTGGAGGAGAGACCACTTTTGACAACAAATAAAAATAAAAGTGCCCTTCCTCCTCTGACAGGATGGGCACCCACCTTACACACCCCTCCCCACTCCAACCCCTCCTTCACCGGCCCCCCACCCCCCAGCACCACCCCCTCCTCACCCCGGAGCTCCACTGCGTACGTGGTTTGGTGCTACTGTTGCCCTGGAGTTAAAGTCAGAGCCAGAGGAAGGCAATGAAGCCTTCACAGACACACTTACCTTTCCTGCCCCCCACTTTTGAGTGCCTTCCCTGGAGCTGTGGAGGATGACACAAAGGGTAATAAAGGGGGGGGGGGGAGGCGAAGGAGGAGGAGGGCTGGGAAAGTGGCTGCTCCTGGGTGTAGTGAGATGTCTCCAGCCAGGGCCAAGCAGCAGCAGTAGCAACAGCAGCAGCAGCAGCAGCAACAGCAGCAGCAGCAGCA
>PVKE010039487.1:0-14996 GCA_004027555.1 Craseonycteris thonglongyai
AGAGAACCGAACTGTGGGAACTCCCCAGTTCAGCATGTGGGTCCTGCCTGGGCCGGAGCCGGGATTCGATCCTCGGTCCTCGTGGCCTCAAAGCGAGCGCTCAACCCGCTGAGCCGTCCCGGCTTTCCCTGTTGGATTCTTTTTATCCCAACTCCAAGAATTCTTTGTCTCACTGTGAGACTTCTAAACTATTACATTTTCTTTTTCTGCTCCATCATCTCTTTCTTAAAAATTTTCTTTCCTTACCCTATTTAGATTCTATGGTGTACCACCATAATTACTCTCCCATCTCTCTCTTCAGTATACCAAATTGGCAAGATCCAAAACATGGTTAACTTCTAGGCCTTACCTACTTCCTGACTTTACCTGAAAACCTGAATGTTGTTAAAGGAAATCTCAGACTTATGCTGGTCTCATCTTCACTATATGATCACAGTCCTCAAGAGGAGCAATAATGCTGCCTGAAATTCCATGAAAGTACTAAGGTAAAATTTCTCTCCCACTTTCCTAAATGACAACTACTCACCTTTTTTTTGATAACATTAAAAACCCCACCTTCCCTTCTAATGCTCGCCTAATTTCTTTGCTCTTAATTCTTTAGTGAAAACAAGAAAACCAAAAATAATGTCTTCATCCTTCCACCATCCTATCTAGGTCAGCAATGGCCTCCATATTGCAGATCCATATGTATGTCAGTGCTCACTTTTCTTAGGATTCCCATTTTCACTCACTTCCACCATTCTGAAACACTTTCTTCATTTGGCCTCTAGAAAACCTTTCTCTCTTTCTCTCTCTCTCTCTCTCTTTCTCTCTCTCTCTCTCTCTCTCTCTCTCTCTCTCTCTCTCTCTCTCTCTCTTTCTGCTGCTTACTCTCCTCCTCCTACTACTACTTCATTGGCTGCAATTTCTCGGTATCTTGCCTGATTTTCCTCATCTTCTTTAGACCACTTCTTTAGCGTATTGATATACACTTGTCTGGTGATTGTATCTGATTTCATGACTTTAAGTATAAACCTTCCCCAAACCCTGCAATCTATTTCCTACTGCTTTCTTGACATTTCTACTTAAATATCTAACACAAATTCTATTCTTAACATACTATAAAGTTTTAATCTAATTATACCCTGAAACATGCTCTTTCCCTAAATGTCTTAATAAAATGACACTTTCATTTTTCCAAATGTCCAGATCAAAAACATTGAACTCCTCTTTAATTCCTGCCTTGCTCTTCATATTAATAATAAAAAAAAAAACAAAAAACCCAACACCACCACTTTTCATATCATTCAACATTATTAATCTAGTCTCTTGCCTACAGTATTGAGCTTCTTAGCTGGCTACCTATTTTCATAATTGCCCTACTGCAGTCAATGAGAATGCTATTCTTAAAATGTAAATCAGAACATGCCATTCCTCTGCTCAAAATCTTCTAGTAGCTTCAATCCCATTCAGAATGTTCACCAAAGTCTATGAAGACCTAACATGGTTAACCTCCATCCCCATGCCTTATCATTAATAGTATTCTGTCTCCTCTTAGACTTGTTTCTTATCACTGTCACCCACAGACATGCCTACCTATCCAGAATATTCTTGCTACCTCAAACCGACTACTACTTCTGAAGTTTTAGGATTATGGAATTTGTTTTCTTCTCTCTACTTTCCCCAAATATCATACTGTCTCATTCACTCTCTTCACTGAGGTGAAAATGTCACATAACCAGAGAGGTCTTCAATTACTCTATCTAAAGGAATCCCAAGACCTCCATCCCCAGTCTCCCCACAGTGAACCCCCTTATTGTGCTTGATGTTGTTTTTATAGCACTTTAATCATATAAATTTGTTTACTTCCTGTCTTTTCCCAAAGTAATATAAACTCTATGATAACCGAATATTGCCTGTTTTATTCATTATTCTTTATTCAGAGCCAAAAACAGCACCTGGATTATAGTGTGTGATCATTTATATTAAATGACAAAAGATTAAATATCTTTCAGTTTTCTCACTTATAAAATAGAAAGTAATACTTTGTGATTATAAAGATTAAATACATTTATGTATGCAAAACACTTAGCACCTAATAAGCCCTTGATAAAAGTAATAATATAAATATAGCCAGGAATATGCCAATTGGTAACAGAGATGACTAATATTAGTTATTCATTTTTAAGTAACAAATTATCTTATGGAGTTTGATGCAATTCAGTTTACAGATGAATTACAACATTATCTCCCTGGGTGGATAATTCATCCTCATGACTATCTCAGAAATTATTTAGAAAAATAAAATCATGGAGTAGTTCTATTTTATACGCTTTAAAAAGAAACACTTACCAGTAGTCACTTCTCTTCTAATAAATTTCTCCCTTTAGTGTTTACATTTTTTAAATAAATATACAAATAGACTAGCAGAAAATTAAAATTACCAATTTACTCATTTAAAAATAAAAAAAATAGAAAATCTTTGAATGGTGCCAACCATGATAGCCAAATAAGACATCCCTTGCTTGTTATCTTCTGCTCAACACCAATAATTTGGTATTCATTATGGATACCAAATTAAGTGTTTAAAAGTTTAAAGTTTAAAGTTTAAAAAAGTAAAAATATTAAATTTAAATTTTGAAGTTGTTTAAAAAATTCATACTAATCATAGCTATCTACATAGTTAATATAAGCCCTATAAAAATTCTAATGACATTTTTATAGAAATAGAAAAAGCAATCCTGAAATTCATATGGAGCCACCAAAGACCCCAAATGGCCAAAGCAATCCTGAAGAAATAGAACTGAACCAGAGGCATCACATTCCTGATTTCAAACTGTATTACAAAACTGTAGTAATCAAAACAATGTGTACTGTGTAAAAATAGACACATGTAGCAATGGTACAATATCAAGAGCCCAGAAATAAACCCTTGAACATATAATAAACAATTACATGACAATGGAGCCAAGCATACTCAATGGCAAAGGACTGTCTCTTCAATAGGTGGTACTAGAAAAATAGAAAAAATCATGCAAAAGAATGAAATTTTTTTTGTTTTAAATATATTTTTATTTATTTATTTTTATTTTTGACAGAGAGAGAGATACAGAGACAGAGAGAGAACTGAACTGGGGGAGCTCCCAGCTCAGCATATGGTTCTGCACGGGCCAGGGCCAGGATTCAATCCCTGGTCCCTGGCGCTGCAAAGTGAGCGCTTAACCCACGGCGTCATCCAGGCTTCCTATGATCTCTATTTTTAACATAAAAATTAACTTGAAATAAATTGAAGACTTAACTATAAGATATAAAACCATATAACACCAGAAGAAAATACAGGAAAAATCTCCTTGATACTGATCTTGGCAAAACCTTTCTGTAAATTACATGAAAAACACAAACAACATAAATAAATAAATAAATAAACAAACAAATAAATAAATAAATAAATAAATAAATAAATAAGTAAGTGGGACTGTAGCAAACTACAAAGCTTCTGCACAGCAAAGAAACAATTAACAAAATGAAAAGACAACATATGAAATTGGAACAAATATATGCAAATTATATGAGGGCTGTGCAGAAAAATATCCAGCCATGTCAACATAACAAGAATGGCTATATGCTCAATATTTTCCAGATAGCCCTTGTGTATCTGATATCGAATTAATATCCAAAACATATAATAAAATCCTACAACACAGCAAAAACAAACAATCCAATTAAAAAAATGGTAGAGAACCTCAATAGACATTTTTCAAAAGAAGACATACAGATAGCCAACAGGTACATGAAAAGGTGTTTAACAACAGTAATCATCAATGACATGAAAATCAAAACCACAATGCCATTCACCTCACATCTGCTAGAATGGCTATCACAAAAAAAGACAAGACGTAACAAGTATTGGTGAGAATGTAAAGAAAAGGGAAACTTTGTGCATTGTTTGTGGGGATGTAATTTGATATTGCCACTATGAAAAACAGTATGAAGTTCTCTTAAATTTAAAAAATAAAATTATCACAGGACCCAGCAATCCAACTTCCAGGTACATATTTAAAGTGAACAAAATCAAGATCTTCAGGAGATACCTATACTGCTTTTTACTGCAGCATTATTAACAATAGATGAGATATAGAAACAACCTAAATTTTTACCTAGATGAACAGATAAAAAAGAGATGTAGACATGCGTTTTATACATACAATTTAAACTTATTCAGTCATTAAAAAGAAGGAAATCCTACCATTTGCAACAACATGGACAGAACCTGACGGCATATTGTGAAGTGAAATAAGTGAGACAGAGAAAGATACATATTGTATGATCATACTTATATGTGGAATCTGAAAATGTCAATCTCACAGAAAGGGAGTAGAATGGTGGTTGTCAGAGGCTTGGGGGTGAGAGTAATCAAAAGGCACAAACTTTCAGTTATAAGTTTGGGACATCTGATGTACACCATCATGAACATAGTTAACAATACTATATTGTGTACTTGCAAGTTGCTCAGAGAGTAATATACTAGATTTTCTCACCACAACACAGACACAAAAGTTTTTGTTTGTTTTGTTTTGTTTTGTTTTTTTATGTGAGGAATGGAGGTGGTAACAAATCTGTATATTGTGGTAATCATTTCACAATGTATACATATATCAAATCAACACATTTTATGCCTTAAACTTATCTAATGTTAAATGTCAATTATATCTCAATAATACTGAAAAAAATAAAATATCAAATACTTGGCATTGGGTCTCAACATTACTAGAAAAACATTCAGAAGTCTTATACATAGCAAAATATTCATATATATAAATAGAAATAAAAGACTCAAAGAGCCCTATTTTAAAAGTTTAAGGAGAAAAAAAGCCTTTTATTTTATACTAACATTATCAACATAAAATATCTTGTATATAAATTTTACATCATGCATTTACAATGGAACATTGAAAATTCTCATTCTAATAACCGTAGCAAAGGTGCCATTTTGTACAATTTTATACAAAACAATCAATTCCACTCAAAGCTGCAAAAAATTATGAAAATAGGTCTCATACTTGATATATTTTTTAAGTTTTATATGTGAAGTAAATATTTCACTTTTAAATTATGAGGTCTGACAATTAACTTCATGAATTCATCCTGGAAATGTACTACATACGGTACCTCATTGCTGAATATCACTAAGGTCAACTTCAAAGTACTCCCCTTGGGAAGCTATACACTGACACCAGCACCAGGTCCACCCTTCTAAAGAATTTTAGAACTCTTTTTCTAGAATGAGCATCAGAGTCATTGTCATATTACCCTTGAATTTCTGAATGTCATCAAAATATCTTTCATTTAATATTTCCTCTATTTTTGGGTAAAGGAAAATGTCATTGGGGGCCAGATCAGGTGAATAAGAAGGGTGTTCTAATATAGTTCTTTGTTTACTGGCTAAAAACTCCCTCAAGGACAGTGCTGTGTGAGCTGGTGCATTGTCATGATCAAACGTCATGAGTTGTTGGCAAAAAGTTCAGGTCATTTTTGTTTGTTCAACTTTTTCATGCAACCTTTTCAGCACTTCTGAATAGTCAACCTATTGGTACAAATTCACAATGCATAATCACTTGATATCAAAAATGTTACAACACTGTTTTCACTATTGATTTTAACCGATGGGACATTTTTGGTCATGAAGAATTGGCTAATATCCATTGTGTACTCTGATGCTTTATTTCAGGGCCATTTTGGTTACATCCATGTTTCATTGCCAGTGATACCATATATAGCCCAAACATCATGTTACTTCTCCAAAAGGTCTTGGCAAACTTCTACTCTCCTTTACTTTTGTTCATCAGTGAGCAATTTGGGGGGTTCATTTTTGCACACACATTTTTTATGTCTAGATTTTCAGTTAAGATTTTTCTGTTTCTCAATAGATGTTTATTTGTTCTGCTATGCTTCTCACAGTCAGCTGAAGATTTTGATGCACAATTCAACTAATTTTTGCAATGCTTTAATCAATTTTGTGTTACTAGCCAACCTGACCTCTCTTCATCAATGACACTTTTTCTCTCCTCAGAAAATTGTTTAATCCTATTGCACACTGTTGTTTTCTTAATGACATTATCCCCTTAAACTTGGACTAACGTGTCCCTGATTTCACTTCTACTCTTGCCAAGTTTAAAAAGACATCTCATGTTTCTTTGTTGTTCTAATTCAAGCTCCAACTTTTTCACAATGGCACAAAGCAAAAAACACACAATGACAACAATGATTGCTACTCAGCAAGATACCACCATACATCAACATGAGCACAGCTGTGAGAACTGATATACCAAGGTTATGAAACCTTACTGAGTTGTTTATACAGTGCTGACAGCATAAGCAGACCCACAGTGGTAAGTTTGAGAATTTAATTGTCAGACTTTGTAGTTCTTTTGCAAATTTTGGCCATAACCAGGCTTATACTCACCAGTCTGGCTTCTAATTCATCAGTTGCTTATAAATGAACTGTTGAACCAGACTATAAGATAAATTGCTGTTAACTTGAACAGAATTTGACATGTTTGTAATCAAGGGATTTAATGCAAGATTTTAAATCTGAGGCAAGCTATATATGTACTTACTCCTGAAATAAGCACATGTCCAAAAATTTGCCTAGAGTTTAGGAGTTTGCTAAGCAAAGAACCTCTGTTATCTTCTAGATTCCATGGACCTCAGGTTAAACCCAAAATTAAACAGAAAAAGAAAAAACAAAACAAAACAAAAAAACCATACAAATATTGATCTAAAATACCACTAGCTAAATTTGCAAAAAACAGCAGGAAATGTTCTAGGCACTTTATATATTTTATTTAATTCTCACAATAACACCTGGAAAATATATAGTATTATTTCCACTTTACAGATAACAAAAATAAAATTGAGAAAATAAATCACATAAGCAATGTCACACAACTTGAAAAAATGTAATTGATGTTCTTTTCATAATAGTATGCTGTAGTAGATTTTCTAGGATCTTGTGGACCTTAACTGTAGAAGCATAATCTGAACTCATATATCCATGATTTTTTTGACTTTACCAGAATTACAGAATGGAATCCAGTTTTTCTACAAGGCACAACCTTTCTCATAAAATAAACTACACTGGAACTCACACAGTAGATCCAATTTTCCATCTTTACTTCCAAGACAGTGTTTAAAGCATATTAACCAGGCTACTGTATTTTTTAAGTGTTTCTCCACTATTCCTAAAATATTCAGAACAAATATAAATTATGAATCTTTTTTAAAAGTTTCATTTGAAGCCATTTTAAGTTCACTGTAAAAATTCAGCAGCCACTCAACAATAATTTTTGTTTTGTTTTTTTATTTTAAACAATGAGTTAATCAGTCTTTTACTCTTGGGGGCTTAAAAAACAAACAAACAGAATTGTTCAGCAATGTACCATAGAATTCACACCTCTAAGCTCTTCTTCTGTGAACAATCACTTACATGTTTAATAAACATTATACTGAGAACCAACTAACCCTCAGGGAATAAATGTCTAGGCCTTTAAGAGAAATGAAATTACCAGCTCCTAGCATTTACCTATTATGTTAAAATACACTGGGTGTTAAACTTTTAATAAAGCAAGCAGCAACCTGGATTTTAAACATTTTTGTTTGTTTGTTTGTTTGATCTTCCCATTAAGAACTGATGGTTACATGCTGAGTAATAACAGTATTTGTATATTCAGTGAAACAACATACACTTCTCTTCAAAGTACATGTTGCTTTGTTGGCAGTTATCAGTTGTCTTGTAATTTTAACACATTCCACATGTACTTTCACATATAAATCATAAACTTGATCTAAAATATTTACATTTTAATTAAAATAAATCATGAATGTAAAGAAGAAGGGGATCAAGATGGCAGCATGAGAGGGGATCATTGAAACATCTGGAAAATACAAATGAAACTCAAATTCAACAAGGGAATCTCTAAGTTACACAGCCTCAGCTGAGAGATCCAAACATCACAAGGAAATACTTAAAGGTCAGAGAAAAGGGAGAAAACAGGAGAAAATGGAAGGGAGAAGTGGAAAGATGGGGCTGCAGAATGTGACCCAGGACTAGAAAAAGAGGGAGTAACATGTGGGCCTGGGGGTACTGCCAAAGTGAACATAATTCCAGGCAGGCCAGAGGCTGAGAGCTGACAAGGGTGAAGGCAAGAGTAGCTGAAGCCCTATGAGGTGGTGGACAAGTTGAAGCCCAAGCTCAAGCACTCTAGGGCCTCAACTAGAGTGCTTCACCCTGAATGAGTTACAATCTGAACAAAGGCGTCCTAAACTGCTTTGGGAAAAAATAGGAACCTAGCCAAAATGCAGTATACTCAGAGCCAGAAGCCCATAGGTGCAACAGTGCTAACTCAAGTGCAAATCAACTCCAGGAAAAAGCTTGAGATGAAGAACTGTCAGCCATGGAAACAATGACCAGAGCAAAACACAATCCGGGTTTAAATGTGGGCACTGGAGAAAAAAAAAAATGTTTGAGCTCATGGCCCATGTCTGCCCTGGCCCAGTGCACTCCTGATGGAGAAATGGTCTTATGTTATGTCAGAGCCAGCACCCAGCGGTGTGACCTCAGGACACACAGCAGCTGTAACCAGCACTGCCTTCACTGCCAGACAGAAAACATAGACACAGAGCCTAGCTGCTTCCCTTACATCTCTTCCAAAGCTCACCCCACCAACTCCACCTAGTGCCTGCTTACAGCAAGCTGCAAAAGGCAATTCACCATTACCAGGTGCCTCAAACAAACCTGCAACTTTCCCAACAAACAACACCCTAACAACAACAACAAAAAGAAACAGCAGAGGGGGTCAGTGAAACTATGAAACACAGGCACAGTAGCTTCTGCCTGCTTTAATCTCAGAGGACTAGAACACCATTGTCCAACAGATTTTTCACAAAGAGGAGGCATATTGAGACCAAGGCAACTGGATCAAAGAAGATAAGCCTGCCTTCCAGGAAAGCTTCCAGAGTGATAAAAACCCACCAAATAGCTAAGAGAAAACATTGCAAGAAGATGAAATGACACCAACTGGGGCATAATAAAAGAAACATCTCTTCATATCTGCCAGGGAGAAGTACTTATGCCCAGGAATAGAAACACACCAATAACAATGAGTACTCTAGAGATCAATGCTACTCAGAAAGACGAAGAAAAATCTCTAAAAAAGGAATTTATATATTTGGAAATATATGATCTAAATTACAAAGAATTCAAGACTGCAGTTATGAAAATTTTCAGAGATTCAAGAATGCTGGCAAAGTACTCATATACAGCTAAATTATCATAGAAAGGAAGCCTGTGAACAAAAGGAATACTTCCACAAAGAAATTGAAACCATAAAAATGAATCTAATAGAAACTCTGGAGATAAACAATCCAATAAAATATATGAAAAAATGAAATAGCTAGCATAGGAAGCAGGGTCAACCAGATGGAAGAATTAGTGATATCAAAGATACCAATATGTAAACGTTATAGAAGGAAGAAGAGAGAGATTTGAGAATCAAAAGAAATAAAATAACTTTACAATAACTCTCTGACTTCATTAGAAAGAGTAACATTAGAATAAATGGGATACCAGAAGGGACAGAACAGAATTCTATAGACAGCTTACTCACAAAAATAGTAGAAGTTTCCAAACCTATAGAATAAACTGAAAACCCAAAATTCAAGAAGAAAACAGGATCCCAAGCTATCTGAATCTTAGCAGACTTTCAAAGACAAAGAAAAAATTCTCGAGACAGCCAGGTAAAAGTAGATCATAACCTTTAAAGGAAAGCCCATTAGGCTATCATCAGATTTCTCAGCCAAGAATAATCTGAAGGAGGAATAAAGACCTTTTTTTCAGACAAAGAGAAGATGAGGGAATTCTTCTGTACAAGTCCTGCATTTCAGAAAATACTAAAGGCTATTTGACCCCTGCCTTCCAAAAAAAACCTCAAAACAAATGAGAAAAGTTTGGAACAACGAAAAAATAAAAAGCAAAGAAGTAAAAGTTTAAGTTTCCAAAAGAGAATGGAGACAAAAAACCATGCTTAAGGAAAGAAGCCACACTACTACATATATAAAACTCTTATTACTTAAACGTGATGTTAACTAGTCAAAAAAACAAACAAACAAAAAACATTAAAAAAAATCCAACAACTATAGCAACTCAGAATTAAGACACATAACCAAAAAAAGAGAAAACAGAAAGAAAAATTATAGGACACTGTCAAACTAAAAAGAAAAAAAAAGTAGAGAAAAAAACGAGTTGCCAAGTTACCAAAAAGCAGAAGATAAAATGGCCATAGGAAATCCTCATTCTAAATGTAAGTGGATTGAACTCATGAATAAAAAGGCATAAAAGAGCATCCTGAATTAAAAAGCAAAAGTCATCCATTCTGTCTCCAAGAGACACACCTCAGCCACAAGGACAAACACAGACTTAAAGTGAAAGGGTGGAAAACTATATTTCAAGAAAACAGGTACTAAGAGGCACAGATGGAATTTTATAATGATAAAGGGGACAATATAACAATAAGAAGACATGACACTCAATATAAAAGCCCACAATCAGGAAGAACCAAAATTTACAAAGCAACTACTAAGAGATCTAAAAGAAAACATTGACAAAAACACAATTATAATATGGGAACTAAATACCCCCTTGATAGCTGTGGATAAACCATTCATATAGTAAATAAGTAAGAAAATATCAGCTGTATATGACACATTAGAGCAATTGGACATAATTGACATTTACAGGACACTTCATCCTACAACATAAGACTATACATTCTTCTATAGTTCCCATGAAACATTCTCAAGGATAGACCATATACTGGGACACAAAACTAGCACCAGCATGTTCAGAAAAAGTGGAATCATATAAAGTGTATTCTTAAACCACAAAGCTTTGAAATTGGAGATCAACTAGAAAAAAAAAGCAAATAAATAAATAAATAAATAAACAAATAAATAAGCATTTACATGAATATAAATAGCATGTTGTTTAAAAATGACTGGATAAAAGAAGATATTAAAAATACATAGAAACTAATGACAAAGAAAATACAATGTATCAAAATTATTGGGAACAGCATAAGCAGTAATAAGAGGAAATTTTATATCATTACAGGTCTACCTTAAGAAACAAGAAAAATCATAAGTAAGCAACCTAACTTGCATTTTAAAAATAAATAGAAAAAGAAGAACAAAGAAGTCCAAAGTCACCAGAGGAAGGGGGTAATAAAATTAGAGCAGAACTAAATGAAATTGAGAACAGAAAAACATTAACAAAAATTAATGTAACAAGAAGCTGGTTTTTTGAAAAACAAATTAATAAAATTGACAAAGCATTGGCTAGGTTTATCAAAGGGGGAAAAAAAAGAAGAAAGGAAGAAAAAAAGAAAGAGAGAGAAGAGAAAGAAAATAACCAAAATTACAAATGAAACAGGAGAAATGACTGACACCACAGATATACATAAGATTATATAAAAATATTATGAAGGGCTATATGCCACCAAATTTAACAACCTAGAAGAAATGGACAAGTTTCTGGAAACATATAGTCAACCTAGACTAAACCAAGATGAACTGTGCAGTCTAAATAGACTAATCAACAGTAAGGGCATTGAAATAATTATCTGAAACCTCCCCAAAGCCAAAAGCCCAGGACCTGATGGTATCACCAATGAGTTTTATCAATCATTCAAAGAATTAATGCCTATCATCCTTAAATTCTTCCAAAAAATTGAAGAAGAGGCAATACTTTCCAACTCATTCCATAAGGCCAACATTATACTAATGCCAAAGCCTTGTAAGGAGAATACAAAAAAAAAGAAAACTATATACCAATATCTCTGATGAACACTGATGCAAAAATCCTAAACAAAATGCTAGCAAATAAAATACAACAATGCATTAAAAAGATTGTACACCACAATAAAGTGAGATTCATCCCAGTGGCACAAGGATGGTTCAACATATACAGAACAATCAATGTGATGCACCACATAAACGAAATAAAAGATAAAAACCATATGGTTATATCAATTAATGCAGAAAAAGCATTTTACAAATTACAACACTCATTTATGATCAAAACTCTTAATAAAATAGGTGTAGAAAGTCTGTACCTCCACATAATAAACACATATATGACAAACTCTCAAAGAATATCACAGTGAATAGGGAAAAAAAATGAAGCCTAGCCTTTTAAAATTGGGAATAAGACAGGCATGTCCCCTGTCACCACAGCTATTCAATACAAGTTCTAGTGAGAGCAATCAGGCAGGAGAAAGAAATAAATGTCATCCAAATTGGGAGAGAAGAAGTTAAGCTGTCACTTTTTGCAGATGACATGATTCTTTTGTATAGAAAAGTCTAAAGACTCTACCAACAAACTATTAGCAACAATAAACTAATACAGTAAAGTTGCAGGATCTAAAATGAATGTACAAAAATCAACTGCACTTTTATATAACCACAATGAAAATTTAGGGAAAAAAATGAATAAAGCAATACTGTTTGTGATCAAAACAAAAAGAAAAAAATATCTAGGAATAAATTAAACAAAGGACATGAAGGACTTACACACTGGAAACTATAAGACACTATTGAAAGAAATTGAAGAGGACACTAAGAAATGGAAAGATATTTCATGTTAATAGATTGGAAGATGCAACATAGTTAAAATGGCCATATTATCCCAACAATATACATATTTAATGTAATTACCACCAAATCCCACAGTCTTTCAAGGAATATATTTAAAAAATCACATTCATATGGAACCAGAAAACACCCCGAATCACCAAAGCAATCTTATAAAAAAAGAATAAGCCTTGAGGCATCACATTCCTTGATTTCAATTTATACTATAAAGAGTTAATAATCAAAACAGCTTGGTATTGGCAGAAAAATAGACACACAGGTCAATGGAACAGAATAAAAAACCCAGAAATAAACCCACAAATATATGACAGATAATTTTCAATAAAGGAACGAAACATATACAATGGAGAAAAGAAAGCTTCTTCAGTAAATAATACCAGTAAAATTAGAAAACCATATGCCAAAGAATAAATCTGAAATGTGAACTATCAGGAAGCCCGAATGGCTCAGCTGGTTAAAGTGCTTGCTTTGCAGCCCCAGGGACTGAGAATCGAATCCCAGGCCTGGCCCATGTAAACCCATATGCTCAACTGGGGTGTGCTTCCTATGCAGAATGCCCCAAGTTTGGTTCTCACCCATTCCCCTCAGTTTAAGCCCCTGGCTCTGTGGGGCATGCCTCCAAAGCAGGAGGCCCCCAGACTGGTAACTGCCCTGTGTGGCCCCTGTTCACCTGTATGAACAAAACTATATTAAAAACTGATGACATATGACTATGGAGACTGCTCTGGGCCCTCCCCTTTTTCTCTGTCTATCTCTGTTTCTGTCTCTCCATTTCTGTCAAAAACAATAAAATATGAACTATCACCATATCCCAATTTTAACTCAAAATAGATTAAAGACCTCCACATAAAATCTGAAACAATAAACTGGATAGAAAACTTCAGTACTAAGCTTACAGACTTTGGGTTCAGGGAGGACTTTATGAATCTGACCTCATAGCCAAAGGAAGTAAATGCAAAAATAAATGAACAGGACTGTATCAAACTGAAAAGCTTCTGCACAGCAAAAGAAACCATCAAAAAACAAAGCAACAACCAACAAAAACATACACATTCCAATTAAAAAGTGGGCAAGGACCTGAACAGATACTTCTGCCATGAAGTGGCCAACAGATAATGGGAAAATATTCAGCTTTACTAGCTATTAGGGAAATGAGCATCAAAACCACAATGAGATACCACCTAACACCTGCTAGAATGGCTATTATCAACAACACAAGAAACAAGTGCTGGAAAGGCTGTGGAGAAAAAGGAACCCTCATACACTGCTGGTGGTTATCCAAACTGCCACAACTGCTATGGAGGACAATATGGAGGTTCCTCAAAATATTAAATATAATGTTACCATTTGATTTAGCAACCCCCCTTCTGGGTATTTACCCCCCAAAATTAAAAACCTTATTTTGCAAAGACATATGTACCCCACCCAATGTTAATCACAGCATTTTTTAGTGTCCAAGTCATGGAAACAGCCAGTGTCTTTTGATAGATGACTGGATAAAGAAATTATGGTACATTTACACAATGGAATATTATTCAGCCATAAGAAAAGATGAAATACAGCCTTGAATGGACCTTGGGATCATCATGCAAAGCAAAATAAACCAGACAGAAAAAAGTGAAACCATGACTTCACTCATATGTGGAACTAAAACTGAAAGCAAAAAAAGAAACAAAAACTTACCGACAGTCAATAGTTTAAAGGTTATGGGGGAGGGGATGAGAGAGGAGGGATGGGGTGTCAAATATATGGTGATGGAAGTAGAACTGACCCTGGGTAGTGAACACATAATGCAACACATAGACTATGTGTTGTAGAACTGTACAACCGGAATCTACATAATTTTTACTAACCAATGTCACTCCAATAAATTTAACAATAATAAAAGAAGATCAATCATGAATGAAAATTTATCACCACGTATACTGCAATCAGAATGAACATAAATTTCTGAACTTGAAAAAAATTACTCGTTCAAGGTGATTTAAAACTATTTGTAACATTATAATGCAAAACTAAATTACACAACTAATATTTAAGAATTATTTTTCTTGGGGAAGTCGGGATGGCTCAGTGAGTTAAGCACTCACTTTGCAGCCCCAGGGACTAAAGATCAAATCCCAACCTCGGCCCGTGCAGACCATACGCTGAACTGGGAAGTGCCCCCATTTCAGTTCTCACTGGAGTAAGACCTGGGCCAAGTTGCTGCCCTGTGCAGCCCTGTGCCCACCTGTGGAATGAAACTATGTGTAAAAACCAATGATGTGCAACTATGGAGACTGCTCTGGGCCCTCCCCCTTCTCTCTGTCTCT
>PVKE010039488.1:0-14991 GCA_004027555.1 Craseonycteris thonglongyai
ATAGAAAACACAGGTTTATAATTAAAAATTGTAAATTTTCATTGCTCAACAACGAAAACGTGTTGTTCTTTTGTATAGCGCTCCATTTTTAATAACCCTGAATTGTCAGCTGTCATGCTGTCTTTTTTTTTTCCCGTTGGCAACACTTTACCGCACATATGACGCAAAATTCAAATCTTGCGCGAATTTTGGGACACCCTTTAGAAGTTTACTTCTTTTCTTGAAATATCCATTTGAATAATGTGTGTTGCTAGAGTGGGAAGCCCTGACCCACACTATCATTCAGGTTTCCCAAGAAAATGGTGGCATCCACGGCATTGATATCCAGCTAACAGGTAGGGGAAGAGAGAAGAAGGCAGAGGATCACACCAGAGGTTTGTATGGGTCAGAACCAGGACTGGAGAACATCATACATACTTACATTCTGTTGGCAAGAGCTATAAGGGAGACAGGAACAGGTAGTCCAAATGTGTGCTGAGGCAGAAAGGAAATTAAGATCGGAAAACAGCCAGCCAGTCTGTGCTATACGTGTTGTTTTCCCCTGTGTGAAATCAAAATAATAATAGGATCCATCTCAAAGAGCTGTTGTAGGAGTTCAATGAAATAATGCACATAAAGTGCTTAGCCTGGTGCCTGACTCATGACAAGTATTTGTTAAATATTCGCTGTTAATACTGTAAGCACTACAACAAAGGTAAATGGTGGATTCAGCAGCATACAAAGGAAGGTGTAATCAACTGAAACCTGGATCATAGGTAAGACTAAGTGTAGGTTGATGGGGTTGTGACTTCCAGTGAGCCTGCTTCTTTAAATGACCAGATGGGCTACATAAAACTTTGCCATACATTTACATATGTTCGTGGTCTGCTGAATCCCACTAACCATCCATTCTTCTCCAGGACTCTTCCCTCTGCATTTTGGTTCATTTTCATCCTAGGATAAGAGAAAAAAAATTGCTAATGCTGAAAAGACCCTTTTATATAGGAAGAAAATTTTAATTATTGTGGATTATTTGCTTATATGTTGATCTTACTTTTGAGATCCAACCTATACTTGTGTAACAGATGGGACATTTTCAAGCTAGTCTTGGGTATGCAAAATCTGTGACATGTTCTATTTTTTTTTCTGTAGTTTCACTTAATTGTTATTTCAAAGCCCCATTGTATAATATCTTTTGGCAAAATATGCAGTCAATTTATTTCACATAAATTCAGTCATTTCAGGTTTAAATTCAGTCTATTTAGGATTTCCTTCTCTCTCCTTATCCTCTAGGACAGTGATTCCCAACCTTTTTTTACTTGCGTACCCCTTTGAAACCTATTTCTATAAATTATACCCCTTGTTTTTAAAATAGTTATTTTTAAATACTGATATTTTTGTTCAGTGTCTATCTTAATGTAAAATAGTGGCAATGAGGTAATGTTAGGAAAGAAAAATTACACTAAAAGTACAAACCACAGATTTAATTTCACAATATTTGTAACACAGTTAAATATTGTTGTGGATTAATTTTTGCACAACTGTGAATGGCCCAGCATCTATCCTCAGGGGTATACATACTCCCACTTGGGAACCAATGCTCTGCAGGGGTGGCGAACCTTTTGGCTATTGAGTGCCAAAGTTTATGAAATAAGAGTATACTCGCTCGACTCGTGTGCCAACCCATCGAGTGAGATAGAGGTATCGACTATTTTTATGTCTATAAGAGCATAAACAACAATTTTTTAATGGTATTCACAGCTCTGCATGCCAAAATAATTGCTCCGTGTGCCACTTTGGGCACGAGTGCCACAGGTTCACCACCCCCACTCTAGGGTGACATCTAACTTCCAAGTGTGCTTATAGAGCACTCTGGCACTGGGAGGAGACTCAGCCCTTGTGGCTATCAAGTGCACACATTTTGTTGGTGTAAGATCCCGTCTGGTTCTGGTTTGTTGCACTCCTCTACACTGGAGTCTTTTGGAGTTGTGGGGTTATATGTTCCTGGTTTCCCAAGACAGTGCCAGTTACGGCTATTGTCCTGGCATCCCACCTAGTTACAGTCTCCTTTTACTATCATAGTTGCCCTAATTTGGTAAATAACTTATAGGATCACCCTAGCTGAGGGTCTGCATTACCACTTGGCCTCTGGTTAAGCTGCCTGTGGTCACGTTCAGTTCCAAGTATCCGTGTTCTAACTTTGTTACCCTTTGAGCTCCATCTGCTTCCCGATGTTCTCCACTTCTAGGGACATAGGATGACTTGGCTGCTTCCCAACTCCATGCCATTCCACTCCAGGGTGAGGGGATACTACACCTCAAGGACCTGGGCCTTCTCAGCTCTCAAAACTCTAGGTAGCCATCTCTACTTCCTTGAGTCATTTAACTTTTTTGTCAAGCTTCTACTTCTTAGTGTTTCAGTGACTCAAAATTATATCTCTGTCGGATTCCTAACCATTTGGAGCACATGAGAGCAAAGATAAGGTGTACCTCTGAGTGAGGTTCTCTAGTCAGTGATATCACTGGCATTTAATTTTTTACTTTCTCTTCAAACCTTCTTTCACCTTCACTGGCCAGAGAAGCAAGAACTACTTTCACAGGGAGGCTTTACATATAAAAAATAGAAATCAAAATGAAGTATTTCTTATTATAATCAAAGCAGATATAAGCACCACAAAACAAACAAACCAAATAAAATTTGTATTTTGGGGAAGGAGATTGCATGTTTAATTGAAAGTAAAAAAAAGAGGTATTAAATTGTTTTCATAAAGCAAGTAATTACGAGCCTCAATGTAAATTTGGTTTGGGTTTTGGTGGATGTCGGTAAGACATTCTTTGTCTTTGTGAGTAGATGCAAGGCTGTGGGAAAACACAAGGTTTGTTCAAATGAAGGAATCCAGAGGGTATGGCTGAGAAGTTAAGAGCATGGGGTTTAGATTGAGACAGATCTCAGTTTAAAATTTTTTTTTAATTAATTAATTTATTTTATTGTTTTTGACAGAGAGAGAGAAAGAGATACAGAGACAGAGAGAGAACTGAACTGGGGGAACTCCCCAGTTCAGCACATGCGTCCTCACGGGCTGGGGCCGGGATTCCATCCTTGGTCCCCGGCGCTGCAAAGTGAGCGCTTAACCCACTGAGCCATCCCGGCTTCCCCTCAGTTTAAATTTTATCTCTAACATTAATCAACTGATGATTTATCTCATAACTTTAAGTTTCAGTTTCTTTACTTTAATTGGGGCTTGTGATCTTTATCATGCCGATTATGATTATGATTATTTGACAGAGAGAGAAAGAAAGAGACAGGGAGAATGGGGAGGGACCAGAGCAGTCTCCATAGTTGAATGTCATCAGTTTTCGATATTGTTTCACTCCACAGGTGGGCATGGGGCTGAGCAGGGCAAGAACCGGACTGGGGATATCCTGCTTGGAAGGCATGCCCCTGTGAGATGGGGGCCTCCTATATGGGAAGCACATCTGGGCGGGAGCTAAACTGGGGGCCTCCCACATGGGAAGCTCACCCGGGTGAGAACGGAACTGGAGGCACACCCCAGCTCAGCATATGCGTCTGCACAGGCCAGGGCCAGGATTTGATCCTCAACCCCAGATCTGCAAGATAAATGCTCAACCCTGTCAGACATCTTGGCTTCCCAGATAATTTTTTAAATTAAATAGTTAATGAATATAAAACACACAGAATATGCTTGGTAAAAAACTAGTTTCTTGGTTAATAGTGAATAGTGACTAGCTTTGTTGGTAGATAGTTTTGTTGTTAATCATTGGGAAAGAACAGAGGAGGATAGAGAAAGTAGTTTATTTAAATCTTATTTAATATCTGAGTCCTAACAGTACTTATGCCCATGAATCTAGACTCTGCTTGCCTCCTAGGTAACTGTGGTTTAGAGCTCTGGTGGGAACATGAAGCCATAGCATGTTTTGCCTGTCACTGGTCTCTCATGATTATCTTCTCCAGCAAGAGAGATGAGAGACTTGTTAGGTGAATCCTAGATCACTTTACAAATAAACAACACATGACATTTATTTTCCCAAGTGTGTCTTAATGGGCCAACCAAAGTCTGCAATTAGATCCAAGTGTGTGTTACAAAAAAGAATTTTAAAAAGTCCCTTTTCACAGTGTGAAAGACAAGATCATTGCCTTATGCAGCAAGGTTTCTGGACCAACTTTTGGGGTTAGGAAACAGCTTTTGTGGTTAATGCATAACCTTTGCTGGTACAATGCCTGGCTTAGATTGTAACTCTGCTACTTTGGAACTCTTGAGACTTGGAAATCCATGCGATAAAAATATCCTATAGATTTAGTGAGAGAAGTGTGTGTGTGTGTGTGTGTGTGTGTGTGTGTGTGTGTAATTTTGCTCAGTGCTTGGCCAACAGTAGAGTTCAAGGAATAATTATTATTATTAGATCAGAAGTAGTAGAATCTATACAGGCCTTGGAATAAAGTGATGTGGTATTAATTTTCTTCTAGCATACTCACACACTTCTTTACTTTTGCTTTATCTATAATATGATAATAAATATGATACTCTATTAGATGTTGAGTGTATGGTAAAAATAAGTTTTTGAGCTTCTGCTTTGTGTTAGAATCATGTCCCCATCTTGTTTAGCCTTGACAATAATGCTAAGAAGTGAAGTCCATTAGCCACCATGAAAGACTGGATGGAAAATCATAGAACCAAGATTTGAATACATGAGATAATCTGTGAACATAAGTTATAGAAAGTGCTTCACACAGGTTTGACAATAGAAGGCATTCTGAATCACAGTAGATAAGAGAATTTTATACCAAGTTTCTTCTTCTAATTAGACAATAACCATCTAGTGATGAAGGAAGGTTGAGGACTTGGCCTGTCTCTGGTGGCATGTGTAAAGTCCCTTCATTTCCCTTATCACCTGGCAGTGTATGACTCACACCCCAGGCCTGGGCATCAGGTCTCTGACCAGCCCTGTTCTGCCAGCTTCACTTTTACTTATGATCCAGAGGCATTTATCTCTCTTGGTCCCTTGGTCAGAGTCCCTACTCTAATTTCCAGTTGGCAATCTTGCTCTCCTGGTTATTTCCACCCCTTTCCTGAAGGCTGGCTGGATGCTCCTTCTCACTGCTGGCCTTGATGAGACACCAGACCTCTGCTGCCTCCACATGCTTACTGCCAGCTTCTCTTCTTCAGCTCAGCTTTCCTATAGGTGCAGAAGCTGTTGGCACTAGTATGAAGTTTTGGCTCCACCCCTTACTAACTGTCTGTCCTTGTCCAAGTTACCTAATGTCATTGAGCCCTGAACTACTTCACCAGTAAATATCATGTCTATTTCATTCAAAGTCACCTCCAGACAAAATTGAAGGTGAAGTTCATCTCAGCCACTCTCCTTTCCCATTTCAACAAAAGCCTGTTCTCAGTATTCTCTTCATGAGCTGGGCTAGCTGCCTTCTATCTTGCTGTCTCCTGGATGTGGCTTACCTAATGATGAAAATCCTGGTTTCTACTGTACTTTCCTCTACTCCATTTTCTTTTCACATTTATATAAGCTGCTAGTTGCTGGGTTTGAAAGTCTTGCTGGAGTGAATTTTATTGTTAGTTATATCACATACCATCCATGTGAGCATTTGAGATCTCCAAATTGAACTTACCCTGACCCTGTTAGCTTCCTCCTCATCAACATTCAACCAATAATTCACTGTGTCTGTCAGGATTGCGCGTGATGGAATTTAACAAAGGCGTATCAACAGTGAATTAGCTAAGTGGGGTTTCCTTTTTCTCAGTAACAAGTAGTTTAGGAGTGAGTTATCAAAGCCAAGTGACAATGTTGGTCTGAATTACCAGCAACCTAAAGTCCTCCCAGCTTCCTTCTCTTTCATCCTTAGCATGCACTGTCTTGCTTCCAATCACAAAATGGGAAGAAATGGGGGAGGGTCATCAACAAAAGACCTTTGCCTACTGGGTCTGCCCTTTTTCATCAGGAAAACAGTAGCTTTCTCAGAAGATGCCCTCCACCAGCAGCCCAGCACCTTGTTTATATATCTCATTGGCCAGGACTACATCAAGTGATATTCTGAAATTTTGAAGAGGGAAAAAGGAGTTCATTTAACTTCTTGCCGTCCTTCCTAAGATCGCGGGTCTGAGCTAAGAAATTTGATGTTTGTCACAACCCATTGCACACATTTTATTTCCTAAACATTTCTTGGCTTCATTACTTCCCCTCCTTTCCTATTCTCCTTACTGCTTAATTGGACAGTAACAATTGCTTAGTAAGTGGTCATTCTCTATTTCACCTTTACCTTTTAAAAATCTATTTTCCACCTTTAGTGATTTTTCTAAAAGGAAGGTCTTACTTGCCAACCACCTGTGTAATTTCCCCAGTAGCTCCTTATCACTTACAAAATAAAATTTGCACTCCTGAGGATGCCATCCAATGCTTCCCATTATCTGGCTCCACCCACTTTTACCTTTTCACCTTGTATGTGTCCTGTTCCCTGTCCTGGGCTTCTCATCCATTTACCCAGAAATCCTGGGAGTTCCTCTTGTCTTTACTTCTTCAAGGGCCATCACCCTTCCCTGAGCCATTTCTATTACCCACCGCATCAGCAAGGAACATATCTCACATGTAGGAAAGGCTCTATAATTTTAGGGCCCAGTACAAAATGAAAATGTGGGGCCCATTGTTCAAAATTATGAAGAATTTCAGGAAAGTAACAGGAGAACACTAGACTAAACAAAGGCCCTACTGAGCTCTGGGCCCTGTGTAGCTGCACAGATCACATGCCTTTAAAGCTGGATCTGCTCTCGTGCCCCATATACCTCCCACTTCCTGTGTTGTAACTGTCAGCTGGCCTGTCTGTCTCTTCCACTAGACTGTGAGCTTCTTGAGGACAGTGACTGACTCATAGTCACCCCTCTATTACAGTCAATGAAACGTGCATATAAGAAACAGCATACGTTGGATCTTGTTGTTCTTTTCTCTTATTTAATAAGCAACAGAATATTTTCAAAGGACTGATCTACTGGGCTTCCCTCCTATAGCCCCTTGACTTACAGTGGAGCCGATTAAAGATGGGGAATAAGAATCCGCTCTTTGCATGGAGGCTGCTGCCTGTGGGGCAGTTTCCAGCAGTTGTGCATTTGTCTGACTCCCTGAACTCAGGTTTAGCATCGTGCCAGGGAACTTCTACACGTTCTTTAGGCCTGCTTTTGTGACAGTGTAGCTATGGAGCAAGCATTTCTAGGACATAAAGAGATTGTAAAAAACAGTGCAAATTGCAGAAATTAAATACACTGGTAATAACGGCAGGACTGTAACAGGCATGAAAGGAAAATTGCAGGAATGCGTGTTCTATAGGGACGTGTACTCAGGCACCTTGCAGCTGCAGACCAGGAACTTGTTGAGGGATTTCTTTGCGTGACATTATGAAAGGAGCACTGACCTATGTTTGTGTCCTGGAGCCATTGCTCACTAACAAGCTAATCCTGGGTGAATTGCTGAATTTCCTTAGTTTTTTAGATTCTTCATGCATAAAATCAAGACAATAGTACTCTAAGTGAAATGATTATATTAACAAAACGAACTAAGCTACATAGCATTACCCAGAATATAGAAAGTACATCGTAAGTGTTTTCTATTCTATATATCTTGATTACAGCTAGAACTACAAGTACCTGAGTTCAACTGACATTCTTCCATATGTTTTTCAACTCCCGTTTGCTAGAAATTCTAACTATCCATCTTCTATCCATGTGTCTTGGGAGTGTCTTTCCCTGTCCTGAACTGCGTCTCCCATGCTCACACAAGTGAATAGGGTCAGTAAGAGGGTACAGAGGTTTAAAGACAGACTTGGTTCTTTTATGTAAAAATTATCTGCTGTGAGGAAGCTGTTGAATGTCACTGACCTTCAGTTTTCTCCTAAGTGTTAGAGAGAATTGTTTGAGAGTTACTGTGAAGATTTTATAAAATAATTTATACAAAGCCCAGATATAATGGGCTACCTTGCCAATGTACTCAATGATAGCTAGTTTTATCCTGTCATTCCAGTGCCAGGTGACCCTGCACTACAGTGGCTGCTGAGACGTGTGACTTCTAGGTCCTTCTGGTTCATCTGTGTCTGTGTAACATTGGGCTCTGGGCTGCATCTCTAGGCTTGTGGAGAGAACTAGACCATCTATAAAATGCTTGTCCCGCAGCAGTCCTAATACACCAGCTAACGTTTAATAATTAAACTAACTACATAACTTAGGTACTATTATGACCTCTATTTCACAGATGAAGAAAATAGGCTTAGGGAGAAAGGGTAAGGTCTACAACATGAGAAAATGATGAATCTGGGTGTCCACCCAAGCCTTCTGCCTCCACAGCCCTTGTGCTTCAACTATACATGTATTGATACCCAAGGAGTTGCCCTATAAAATAGGGTGACCAGACGTCCCACTTTTGGCAGGACAGGCCCGATTTTTAATAATTTGTCCCGCGTCCCGCGGCGTTTTAAAAAAGTCCCGATTTTTGGAAAGAATGCATGACAAGCTAGGGAACGGCAGGAGATAGACCAAATTTTTAATCAAGAACCCCCTCCCCCCGGTCAATGGTGTCCCACTTTACCAATGTTACAATCTGGTCACCTTACTATAAAAGGATCCTTGGGTCTGTAACCCTTCACCTCTCTTTCTCAGGTTTTGAATACCTGTCGATCAGCCAGAGCTCTGGAATCTCCTAATGGTTTACCAAACCCTTGGCAAACATAACAATCACTCTTCTTTGCACAAAACTAAAAAGGAGGGTAGGCAAAGCTGTGAAACAGCAAGTTGGTCCTCATTCCCGGGAATGAAATCCACTTCTATTGTCTAAGTATAATTACAGTTGGGCTGTGTAGCACTTTGTCACTTCCAGGAGCCTTTGCTCACTATGGCATTGAAGCTGAAAGCACAAACATCTTGGTGTGCCCACCCTAAAGGGACTCTGGAGGGCTGGTTACTGGTCATTGCCATGGGAATTGGAAAAGCATCTGTGATTTCTGCCCACCCTCCCTCCATTTTCCTCTGCCTCTGGCTAGTGCCCTTATTTGCTTTTGGAGAAACAGTCCCTACCAGTCTTAGTCTAAGTGACTTAATTAGAGCTGACCACATAAGCTGGCTTTGGGCATGATGACCACATAACCTGGGTTATTAGCAGAACCAGTCAGTCCTGGGATTTTTGCTAAAGCAATTGGAGAATAAGACTCTTCTTTTTTTTTTTTTTTTTAGAGAGAAACTTTCTTCTTTTCTGTGGGGTCCTTAGCTGTTAGATATGTACCTGGGACTGCTGATGGACATCTTGCCTTCCCACCTGCTCAAGAAAGAAGACAATTCAGAAGGAAGCAGAGCCAGGGGTTAAGAAAGGGATACAATCCTGATGTTTGAGTACATGGACGCGGCTGTGCCTAAAGCCAGCACTTCTGTGAGCCAACCCCTCAACCCCCTAGTTTTTGTTTAAGCTACGCTGTATGGTGTTTCTATCATTAACAACCCAAATATGGCTATTACATAAAGGAATGAGTAGGCACAAAGCTTAAGATGAGCAGGAAAGGACACCTACGTTTTATTCCCCAAATACTCTCCTAATCATGGTTCCACTGAATCTAGCAATTACTCTCTCCTAAATTCTGGTAGGCAGGACCTGTGAGGTTGACACCTTACATTGCAAAAGGGACTTTGCAAATGTAGTCATATCAAGGCTCTTAAAATGGGAGATTATCTTGGATTATTCTGTGGATCCATATGGGTCCTCACAAAAGATATTCAGGAGAGTCAAAGTCAGAGAAGGAGGTGTGGCAGCTGAAGCAGAAGTTAGCATGATGAAATTGCTGGCTTTACATATAGAGGAAGAAAGGTGGGCAGACTTTAGAAGCTAGAAGAGGCAAGGAGCCGCTAGATCCTGGAAAGAATGCTGCTCTGCAGGCACCTGGGTTTTTTTTGGTTTTTTTTGTGTTTGTTTTTTTTTAAGACATTTTTATTGTTTTTGACAGAGAGAGAGCGAGAGAGAGAGAGAGAGATACAGAGACAGAGAGAGGGAGGAGGGCCCAAAGCAGTCTCCATAGTTGCACATCATTGGTTTTTCCACATAATTTCATTCCACAGGTGGGCGAGGGGCTGCACAGGGCAAGAACTGGGCCGGGGTCTCATCCCGGTGGAAACCGAACTGGGGGCACTCCCCAGTTCAGCATATGGGTCCACACAGGCCGGGGCTGGGATTTGATCTTCGGTCCCCAGGGCTGCAAATTGAGCGCTTAACCTAGTGAGCCATCCTGGCTTCCCCTGCACCTGGGTTTTAACCTAGTGAAATCAACTTAGGACTCCAATCTACAGAATTGTAAGATAATAGATTTGTGTTGTCTTTAGCCACTAGTTTATTATACTTCATTGTAGTAGCACTAGGACTCTGTAGCTTGTATACCTGATAGATATCTTTCAAATAATATGGGTAATGACTATTAATTATGGAAGACTGAACATGTACCCAGAAATGTTTAGATTATTTTTGCCATAGTTTATCTTGTATCCTCATAACCACCCTGAGAACGGTAAGGATAGTCCACTGACAGCATCTGCTACAAGCTGGTCAGCCTGTGACACACTGAAGGGCTTTTATCACTCACTGTGCCCATTTCACTGCTTTGGGCTACAAGTAATAGGGGAAAAGGAACTGACTTAATAAAGGAATCTATCTTAGATAATAAGAAATTTGAACATAGGGAGTTTCCAGGGTTTATTAAATCAATAGTTCAGTGGTCTCATCAAAAGTTCATGTTGGTTTTTGTCCTCCACTGTCCTAGCAGTTTCAAGTACTACCACTTCTCTCAGCCACGGAGTCAGAAATAGGTCGCCATCATGGATTTTTAATTTCAAGAGCAAATACTCTTACCCCTAAGTTCTTCTACCTGAACATCTTTTTGCATAATTTTACTTTACATTGCTTTTTTCCAGGAGAGGCAAGTACCTTTTATATTAAACTACAACATTTCTTAGGTTTCTAGAACTTTACTAAGATTTCATTACCATTACCAATACTGTCAATGGTGGCAACACTGCTCATAGAATTTGAGTTGCCAATATCGCACATCGGCATTAGTTCATATTCATACCTGTTGCATTCACTGTGAGTCTATTCAGAGATATAAGTAAACAACTACTTTATTATATATTCAAATGTAGTCATGTCTGAGAAGCAATTATATATTCAAATATATATTTTCTTATAAATTATTATTTCTTCCCTTATATTATTATCAAGACTATATATATGAATAGGTATTTATATATAAAATATAAATAGAATATACTTATATATTTATACACATACATGTATATGTATATATGTGGGGTGTAGGTTATAATATCTATGTATTTTATTTCAGAGGAATAAAGGAGGCAACTACAAAATATCTGTTAGAAAATGAGAGGCTTTGATAGGATTAAGAATGACTTCCATGTTTCTTCACACAGTTCATTGTTTCAAGAATATATTACATTTCTTCAAGTCTCTGAGACTTTACAGAAATGTTCTTTCTGTGTAGAGCATTCTTTCCTGCTTGTAGGCCTGATAAACTCCTTATTCACATTTTTAGAAGTACGTGAATTCTTTCTTGACAGTCCTTTGTTTTCTAACGTAATTATGTCTACTTACATCATAGGATTCATCATATAGTATCATGTTAATGTGTGAATGTCTACCTCTGTATTAATTTTCAGTGGCTGCTATAACAAATTACCAAAAGCTTAGTGGCTTAAACCCACATATTACTGATTATCTCAGAGGTCTATGGTTCAGAAGTCTGACATGGATCTCACTGGGCTAAAAGTGAGGGGTCAATAGTATTGTCTTCCTTTGGGGTGGGGGACTCTAAGAGAGAATTTCCTTGCTTTTTCCCCAGGTTCTACTTTTCACAAAACCCTAGAGCACTAACCAAGTTCTTTGCTACTAGGATCACCTTTCATCCAGTTGCTAAACTCGTTCCTTGTTTCCATCTAAGAGAGGCTGATCAGCTGTACTATTTTAAATGGGACAAAAAACAACTGTACTGTCCTATTTCAATGGTATGTATGGTCAGCCTACTGACACTAGTTGGATTAGGCTGACTGAGCGTATTGTTTGAAAGGGATAGTACCATTGTTTTCTGTCCTGTTTCAAACTGTACATCTGGTCAGCCTAATCCGAGTTTCACCAGAATAGCCTATCACACCCAACATTGCCTACCAACATTCTGCTCATGATTATTTATATATTATCTAAGAAGATGGAAGCTTTTTCTCCAGCTCTCTCGTTTCTGGCCTCTCACCAGAACCATACTTTTAACATCCATAATCCTAGCATGCACCTCAAAATGCTGCAGCCTCTACCCATTGCCTGGATCCAAAGCCACTCCCACATTATTAGGTATTTGTTATAGCAACACCCTGTTTCTTGGTACCAAAATACATCTTTGTCAGCTCACGCTGCCATAACAGAATACCATAGACTAGTTAGCTTAAACAACAGACATTGATTTTCTCACATTTCTGGAGGCTAGGTACCATCCAATTCAGTTACCGATGAGCGCTTTCTTCCTGGCTTTCAGACAGCCACCTTTTAGTAACTACAGTGCAGTTTGTGCTTGGGGTGGGGAGGGGGAGAGTTCTTTCATTTCCTATTCTTATAAAGCCACTAATCCTGTAATAAAGGTCCTACCCCCATGATCTAATCTAATTCCAATTGTCTCTCAAGTCCCCATCTCCAAATACTATTAAAGTGGACAGTAGAGCTTTAACATATGAATTTTGGGAGGATATAAATATTCAGTTCAGAACACATAATATCTGATAAAGCAAGTTTAGCTAAAGGTCAGTTGTAGAATTTAATAGTGTTGTGATCTGATTTCCTTTCAAAGTGTTTAATGTAATTTAGGTGGTAGAAATATGGGTGTTCACAGTAACATTTTTTCAGCTTTCCTGTGTGTTTGAAACTTAATAAGATATTGGGGAAAATGTTAATTCAGGCCTCAGCATGGCAAACAACCTCTATAAACAGTTTGGAGAGATGGGTAAATTTAGTGGAAGTCTGCTTGCCAATTAGCTCTGAGGTTAAGATGGAAATCAAGCCAATCTGTCCTTTTCATGTTTCTGATGCACTGATCCTTTTCTGGGAAGCATTATGCAGTATGCTCAGCACTCCATTTGGAGGTGCTTATGTGCTGAAGGAGCAGTTGCGGCAATGAGCTTGGTGATTAGAAGCCCGTGCAGCCAGTCCCAGCAAGCTGGGCTATTGTTGAATGTGGGCTGTAAAGCGGCAGGTGTCTTGTCGGCAAACGTCTTCTGGGAGCCCTCAGGTTACTGTGTATTACAGAGGATGGGTTTTATCCAGTTATGCGTATGATACTGACATCGAAAGAGGATGAGTGGGACGTTAGTTCAGTGATTTTCAAGTCCAATTGCAAATATCAAATTACATGGTTTGTTTATGACCATGTCTAAAAAAGTAAATAAATTCCTTGGCAGGGAATAAGCCAGTAATTACTTCATTTAGTCATTTAACAAGCATTGTCTGAGCGCCTAGTATGGGCCTGGCCTTGGGTTAGGACCATGAAATACATAGACACAAATCAATGATGTGCCTTGGTGTGGACCACCCACTCTATTCTCTCGGGAGATCACCAGGCCTACAGCTCTCCTTCACTTCCCTCTCGTTCAGGTAGGGGAGTTCTGGTTCATGAACCAAACAGATTTTTTTAAGGATAAGTAATGGACTCACCACAGGGAGTAGTGCACTTTTAATTTCTAGTGTAGAATTAAACTTGGATCCACCTTGTGACTCACCCTCCAATCTCTCAAAATAAGTTCATGGTAAGGAAAGGTCTGGAAACGCTATCCTGGGCACTGCCTATGTCCTTGGAAGGACTAATGTAATAAGGAAAGTCTCAGCTAGAGAAACTCCTGGCTGGAGAAGATGTTTAGCTCAGTTCTGCTCTAGATGCAAAGGAGGGAGACAGAAAAATAAATAAAAAGGGCTTCAGTTATTTAACCCAACATTGATCAGTAGAGGACTATTTAAGGATTTAGGCTGAGAAAGGTGCTAATAATAAAAAGAGAGAATTAATTTTTCTGGAGAATCTTTTATACAGATCTGCATTCCTGAGAGACTAAACTAGAGTCTCTATAGAGATAAACATTTCATCAAGAGTCGAGATCTCAAATCTCTACACATCTTTTCTTGGGAGATATATCTTACACTTAGCTTGAGTAGCTTAAGTTTTAAAATGGGAAATAAGATATGTATTTCTGCATAATGACCCATCTTGTTAATTGCCTCTTGTTGTAATAATAGTAAATATTATTTTACATTTCTGTCTTTTTTACCAGTTTTTGAAACTTTAAAGGTAAGGAACTATTATTTATTTATCTTTCTATTCCAAGTACCTAGTACAGTGACTCATGGTCACTTAATAAATATTTTGAATGAATTAAAGAAATAATTACTTGGTACTTGTGATGGACTATAACAAATTCAGTCCATAAATTCATATGTTGTCCCCCTGCCCCTCAATTTATATGTTGAAACCCTAATTCCCAGTCCAGTTGTATTTGGACAGGGGCCCTCTAAAGTTAAATGAGGTCCTAAGAATGGGGCCCTGCTCTGATATGATTAGGGTCCTTAATAGAAGAGACAGCAGAGAGCTTGCTGTCTCTCCACATGCACAGATGTAAGGACCATTTGAGGATATAGTGAGAAGGTGGCGCTCTTTCTCTGCAAACCAGGAAGAGAGTTCTGACTAGAAACTGAATTAGTCTGAACCTTGATCTTTGACTTCTAGCTTCCACAACTGTGAGAAAATAAATGTCTGTTGTTTAAGATATCCAGTCTACATATGACCCAGCCATCCCTCTACTGGGCATCTACCCAAAAAACTTGAAAACTTTGATCTTTAAAGATGTTTGTACCCGCATGTTCATCGCAGCACTGTTCACAGTGGCCAGAACATGGAAACAACCAAAATGCCCTTCGA
>PVKE010039489.1:0-14992 GCA_004027555.1 Craseonycteris thonglongyai
GTGTGTCCTTAAGGCTGGTGCTGACTCCCCCCTCCCCTCTCCACTCTCCCTCCCCCTCCACCCCTTTCCTCAGGTAACCACCAAACTATTGAGTGTGTCCATAAGGCTGGTGCCCACTCCACCTTCTCTCCCCACTCTCCCTCCTCCCCTTCCCTCGGGCAATAACCAAGCTATTGAGTGTGTCCATAGGTCTCTGTGTCTTTGTTACTTTCAGTTTTATATTCCACCTATAAGTGAGGTCATATGTTTCCTGATGCTTTCAGTCTGACTTATTTCGCTTAATAAGGTAGTCTCAAGGTCCATCCATGTTGTCACAAATGACTGTATTTCATCTTTTCTAATCGCTGAGTAGTATTCCATTGTGTAGATGTACCACATCTTCTTTATCCAGTCATCTATCGAAGGGCATTTTGGTTGTTTCTATGTTCTGGCCACTGTGAACAGTGCTGCGATGAACATGTGGGTACAGACATCTTTGCAGATTAAGGTTTTCAGGTTTTTTGGGTAGATACCCAATAGAGGGATTGCTGGGTCATATGGTAATTCCATTCCTAATTTTTTGAGGAATCTCCATACAGCCTTCTATAGTGGTTGTACCAGTTTACATTCCCACCAGCAGTGTATGAGGGTTCTTTTTTCTCCACAGCCTCTCCAGCACTTGTTATCTCTTGTCTTGTTGATTCTAGCCATTCTAACAGGTGTAAGATGGTATCTCATTGTGGTTTTTATTTGCATCTCCCTAATTGCTAGTGAAGTGGAGCATTTTTTCATATATCTGTTGGGCGTATGTATGTCTTCATGAGAGAAGTGTCTGTTAAGGTCATCTGCCCATTTTTTAATTGTATTGCTTGTTTTTTTCTTGTTGAGTTGTACAAGTTCTTTGTATATTTTTGATATTAGCCCCTTATCAGAGGCATTGTTTGCAAATATTTTTTCCCAGTTGGTTGGTTGCCTCTTTGTTTTGTTGACAGTTTCCTTAGCAGTACAGAAGCTTTTTAGCTTGATAAGGTCCCATTAATTTATTTGTACTTTTACTTCCCTTGCCATTGAGGTCAGATTCATAAGGTCCTCCCTGAATCCCACATCTATAAGTTTAGTGCCAATGTTTTCTTCTATGTAATTTATTGTTTCCTTTCTTATTTGGAGGTCTTTAATCCATTTTGAGTTAATTTTGGTATATGGTGAGAGATCACAGTTCACTTTCAGCCTTTTGCATGTGGTTTTCCAATTTTCCCAGCACCATTTACTACTGAAGAGGCTTTCTTTTCCCCACTGTATATTTTTCAATCCTTTATCAAAAATAATCTGTCCATATATTTGTGGGTTTATTTCTGGGGTTTTCAATTCTGTTCCATTGGTCCATGTGTCTGTTTTTCTGCCAGTACCAAGCTGTTTTGATTACTGCGGCTTTGTAGTACAGATAAGAGTCAGGCAGTGAGATGCCCCCAGCTTTATCCTTTTTTCTTAGGATAGCTTTTGCGATTCGTGGTCTTTTGTGGTTCCATACAAATTTGACGATTTTTTAAAATCTATTTCTTGAAAGAATGACTGTGGGATTTTGATGGGAATGTCATTGAATCTGTATATTGCTTTGGGGAGTATGGCCATTTTAACTATGTTGATTCTTCCAATCCATGATCATGGAATGTCTTTCCATTTCTTTGTGTCTTCTTTAATTTCTTTTAACAGTGTCTTATAGTTTTCAGTGTGTAAGTCCTTCACATTCTTTGTTAAATTTATTCCTAGGTATTTCATTTTTTTGTTTGCAATGGCAAAGGGAATGGATCTTCTCATCTCTCTTTCTGAAGTTTTATTGTTGGCATACAAAAATGCAGTTGATTTTGGGACATTCATTTTGTAGCCTGTGACTTTACTGTATTTGTCTATTATTTGTAATAGATTTCTGATAGAGTCTTTAGAGTTTTCTATATAAAGGATCATGTCATCTGCAAAGAGTGACAGTTTAACTTCTTCTCTCCTGATTCTAATTCCTTTTATTTCTTTCTCTTGTCTGATTGCTCTGGCTAGAACTTCCAGAACTATGTTGAATAGCAGTGGTGGCAGGGGGCATCCCTGTCTTGTTCCTGATTCTAGGAAAATAGGCTTTAGCTTTTCCCCATTTAGTATAATATTTGATGAGGGTTTGTCATATATGGCCTTTATTATGTTGAGGTACTTTCCTTCAATTCCCATTTTATTCAGTGTTTTTATCATAAATGGGTGTTGTATCTTGTCAAATGCTTTTTCTGCATTAATTGAGATAATCATGTGGTTTTTATCCTTGGTTTGGTTTATATGCTGGATTATATTGATTGATTTGCATATGTTGAACCATCTTTGTGCCCCTGGGATGAATCCCACTTGGTCATGGTGAATAATCTTTTTAATGCATTGTTGTATTCTGTTAGATAAAATGTTTTTTAAGATTTTTGCATCAGTGTTCATCAGGGAGATTGGCCTATAGTTTTCCTTTTGGTATTGTCTTTCCCAGGTTTTGGTGTTAGGGAGGTATTAGCTTCATAGAATGAGTTGCGTAGTATTGCCTCCTCTTGAATTTTCTGGAGTAGTTTGAGGAGGATGGGCATTAGTTCTTCTTTGAATGACTGGTAGAACTCATTGGTATAACCATCTGGTCCAGGCCTTTTGCCTTTGGGCAGGTTTTGGATAGTTGTTTCAAGTTCTGTACTGTTGATTGGTCTGTTTAGGTTATCCAAATCTTCTTGGTTCAGTTTAGGTAAACTACATGTTTCTAGAAATTTGTCCATTTCCTCTAGATTGTCAAATTTATTGGCATAGAGTCTTTCATAATAATCTCTTATGATTGTTTGTATTTCTGCAGCATCAGTTGTGATCTCTCTTCTATCGTCCCATATTCTAGAAATATGAGATTTTTCTCTTTGCCCTTTAGTGAGCCTAGCCAGTGGCTTGTCAATTTTATTGATTTTTTCAAAGAACCAGTTCTTTGTGGCATTGATTTTATCTATTGTTTTTCTGTTATGAATTTTATTAAGTTCTGCTTTAATTTTTATTAATTCTTTTCTTCTGCTGGCTTTGGGGTAGATCTATTCTTCTTTTTATAGTTCTATAAGATGAGATGTGAGGGTGTTTATTTGTAGTTTTTCTTGTTTTTTGAGATAGGCCTGTAATGATATAAATTTCCCTCTTATTACTGCTTTTGCTGTGTCCAAGAAATTTTGGTACATCGTGTTTTCATTGTCATTTGTTTCTACAAATTTTTTAATCTCCTGTTTTATTTCCTCTTTGATCCAGTCATTTTTTTAAATTGTTTTTGACAGAGAGAGAGAGAGAGAGAAAGATACAGAGACAGAGACAGAGAGACGGGGGAGGGCCCAGAACAGTCTCCATAGTTGCACATCATTGGCTTTTCCACATAGTTTCATTCCACAGGTGGGTGCGGGGCTACACAGGACAGGAACTGGGCTGGGGTCTTGCCCCAGTGAGAACTGAACTGGGGGCACTCCCCAGCTCAGCATATGGGTCCACATGGGCCGGGGCCGGGATTCAATTCTTGGTCCCTGGGGCTGCAAGGTGAGCACTTAACCCACTGAGACATCCCAGCTTCCTCTAATCCAGTCATTTTTTAACAGCAGGTTGTTCATTCTCCACGTAAATGTGGTTCTCTCTGCAATTGATCTCTAGTTTCAATGCTTTGTGGTCTGAGAATACACTTGGTATGATTTGAATGTTCTTAAATTTGGTGAGGTTGGATTTAAGTCCCAGGATATGGTCTATCCTTGAAAATGTTCCATGTGCACTAGAGTAAAATATATAGCCCTGTGTTGCAGGATGGAATGTCCTATAAATGTCAATTATGTCCATTTCCTGTAATGTATCATTTAGAGCTGCAATTTTCTTATTTATTTTCTGCTTGGAGGATCTGCCCAATATTGTCAGGGGGATGTTTAGATCCCCTACTATAATTGTATTTTTGTCAAATTCTCCTATTAGATCTGTTAGTAGTTGCTTTATAAATTTTGGTGCTTCCTGATTGAGGGCATATATATTGATGAGTCTCATGTTTTCTTGATGTATTGTTCCTTTTATCAAAATGAAATGTCAATCTTTATGTCTTATTTTTTTTATTTTTTATCCTGATGTTTATTTCATCAGAAATCAGTATGGCCACTCCTGCTTTTCTCTGACTGACATATGCCTGGAGTATTGTTTTCCATCCTTTTATCCTGAGTCTATGTTTGTCTTTGTGGCTGAGGTGTGTCTCTTGTTGGCAGCATATGGTTGGATTTTGTTTTTTAATCCAGTCTGCTACCCTGTGCCTCTTTATTTGTAAATTCAGTCCATTTACATTCAGGGCGATGATTGATATATGAGGATATCCTGTATCCATTTCTTCTTTCCTTTTTATTTTTTTGTTGTCCCAACTTTTCTCTATTTATTTTGATTTCTTGATTCAGGCCGAATAGCCTCCTTCAGTATTTCTTGGAGTGCTGGTTTTGAGCTGGAGAATTTTCTCAGCTTCTGTATATCTAAAAAGGCCTTAAATTTCTCCTTCATATCTAAAGGCTAATTTTGCTGGATAGTTAATTCTTGGCTGAAAATTTCTCTCTTTTAATATTTTGAAGATTAGGCTCCACTCCCTCCTGGCTTGCAGAGTTTCTGCTGAGAAGTCTGGTGACAGCTTGATAGGTTTTCCTTTGAAAGTTGTATTTTGTTTTTCCCTGGCATCCTTGAGGATTCTTTCTTTGTCTTTTTTTTTTTTTTTGTCATCTTCAGAACAATGTGCCTTGGAGAAGATCTGCTAGGGTCTAGGTAGCCAGGGCTCTTGTTTTCCTCTTGAATTTGGGGTTCTAGTTCTTTTCATAGGTTAGGAAAATTCTCATCCACTATTTGTTTTAGAAGACTCTGAGAAGAGTTCATGTTGTTTCCTTCTGGTACCCCTATGATTCTAATATTGTTCTTTCTGATGGAGTCAGAGAGTTCTTGTAGGGCTCTTTCATTTCTCTTGATTCTTATTTTTCTTTCTTCTTCCCGCTGTGAAATTTCCATGTTTCTATCTTCGATTTCACTAATTCTTTCTTCCAGCTGGTCAGCCCTGTTTCCTATGCTGGTCAATTCCTTTTTCAGCTCCCCCATGATGCCTTTCATTTTGAGGAGTTTATTTTGGTTCTGCTCTAACTTCTCAATTTTATTGGTAAAGTACTCATTTTGCTCAGAGAATTTCTTGTTGAGGTCATTTAACTGTGTCTGGGTACTTTGCCAGCATTTACTGTGCTCTCTGAGTGTCTTGAGTATTGCAGCCCTGAATTCTATTTCACTTAGATTTGATTCCAAGTGTGCAAGCTCCTTTTTTAAAGAATGCCCATGATCTTCTGGAGGGGCTTTGGATTCTGAGGTGCGCATTGTGTTTGATGTGGTTCTTTTTGCTTTACACATGAGTATGTTTTCCCTCTGAGGTTTTGCCTATCAGATGGGCTTCTCTTTATTTTTTCTTTTGGGCTCAGTTGTGGGAGGAGGAGTTTTTGGGAGAGGGTTGGGGAAAGCAGTCAGTTTCTGTGTCCTGGGGTCGCTCTTCAGGTTGCTGTCTTAGCTGTTAGAAGGCAGGGAAGTGAAGGTGTGGGCGGGGGATGGGGGTGTGTGAGTAGGAGCTAGGGTGGGCCTGAGACCAATAGCAGATTCCTCTTTCAGCAGGGGCGCTGGTGGTTCAGTGTGGGCAGGGAGCCCAGCAGCTTGGGTCTTTCTCCCCTGTGATCAGCTGCTTTTACTTTAATCGCATCTGTGAGCAGGGCCCGCTGGGTGGCAGCACTGCGGCGGTGTGGGTGGGGGGGGGCGGGGGGGGTTTGGTGGAGGCCCAGGTCAGCACATGGGCGGGGGTGCAGCTGCAGCCCAGTCAGTAGCACACCAAAAGTGTGGTCGGCTGCGCAGGTGATGGTGTTGTGGTGGTGCAGGCGGGGGCTTGGTGGAGGCGCAGGTTGGCACGCGGGCCAGGGCACAGCAGTGGCCCAGTCAGTGTTGCACTGAAAGCCTGGTCAGCAGCTCAGCTGGTGACGACAGTCCGGCTGGCGACTCCTCTGGGTCCCTAAGACCTCCACTCCCGCTGCCCTCACTCTGAGAGCCCTGTCTTCAAAAGGTGCTCCCAGCAGTCAACTCTAGGAGCTCAGCTGTGTCTCCTCTATAAATCAAGGTGCCGAGCTGCTGTGGGCTCATGCCCTGCTCTCTCCCCACACACCCAGGAAGTGCAGCTGCCCTTCTCCACGGTCCTTGTTCCACCTCAGGCTCCATGATCTGATTTGGGCTCCATCCGCATGCTGCCCCTTGAGTTGGGATGTTAAATTGTCCACAGTCTTGCAGGGCTTTCACTCTCCTTAGGTCTCGACTTCCAGCCTGCCCTCAATCTAGCTCCACTTTGACCGAAGTCCCCTAACCCCCCATTGTTTTTGCCAGCCCCGGGCCACGCTCTGCGTCCGTGTCCCCGAACTGCTCCTGCCCCTTCCCTCTCCCGCTTTCTCCTTTTTTCCTCTAACCTTTGGGTATTCTGCGTTGTGTGGTTCTCCCCATATTTTTATTTTTAAAGATAAAATTGATTGTGTCACAAACCCAAACTCTTTTTTCTATTTCTTTTAGTAAAACATTTAGTTGTCCCACAGTATATTTCAGCAGTCATACTTCCTCTGCCTTCACACAAAGAAGGTTCAAATTTTTACTTGTACCTTGTTAATTAGTTAAGCTCCTGAGAGGGATTTTATGGACTACCAAGGAAATCATCTGTTTTTTACTTCTTAACTGCATACTCTACCTCGAGCGTGTGTGTATTTCTGAAATCCTTTGATATACTCAATTTTTCACTTTTACTTTGAATGTTAGCCCTTTTGATAGAGCCTTTAGTTTTAATTCATTTTAGCTATTGTTCCATTTTATATAATATAACAATTTAAGGCTACTGTCAAATCCTATTTTCAGAAACAAGAATAGAGTTCTACCTCCCGAGGACTTTTGTGACCAAATTGTAACATTATTTTTTATCAAGGTAGTTTACTCTCTGTCCTGTTGACCCTAATGTTGTTGCCAAAATACAAATCTGCTTTTGTAACTCTGCTGCTTACAAAGCTTCCATGGCTCCCAGCCACCTACAGGTAAAATCAAAACTTCTTAGAACAGAAAAAGAACCTTTCATTATCTAGCCCCACCTAACTTTTGACCCTTATTAGTACCCTTCTCAAAATGAACACAGTTGTAGGGAAAGCCAGGATGGCTCAGTGGGTTAAGCGCTCGCTTTGAAGCCCTGAGGACCGAGGATCGAATCCCGGTTCCGGCCCAGGCGGACCCACATGCTGAACTGGGGAGTGCTTCCCAAATGCAGTGAGGCCCCCAGTTCAGTTAAAAAAAAAAAATCATTTTAAAATGAACACAGTTGTAGCCACACAGAAGTGCTCATCAGTCTCCAATGTCAGAGTTCTTTGGCACTTGTCTGGTTATTTCTATTTAGAATGTCCTGCCCTTTTCTCCCACCTCCCCACCCCAATTCTTAGTATCCTTCAAAAGCCAACTCAAAGTTCATTTCGTCAGTGAGACTCCAGCTCAAACTACCTGGCAGAGTCAGCCCCCTTCTCCTCTAGGGACTAGACAATCATAGTCTAGATGGGGAGAGAGACAACAAAACAAATAATCAAATGCATGATCAAAATTTCATCATTATTTGTTTACCTCTGTGTCCTCTGAGCCTATCAGTCACATAATAAATGTTGAATTGAACTTAACTGAATCAGAAAGAACAAGTTTAATAATTTTATTTTAATTTTTAAGAATATTTAACTATGTAGATTTGTCTACAATTATAGGTTCATAATTTGACCTTAAAACACAAACCACAAAATGGTTGCTAGTTTTATAAACAAACATATATTTTATAATTTTTAATAAATTTTAGTAACATTTATATAGGGTTTTTTTTGTTTGTTTTTTAAGATTTATATATTTTTGCAGAAACAGGGACAGAGAGAGACAGAGAGAAGGGGTTGGGCCCAGAGCAATCTCCATAGTTGTACGTCATCAGTTTCCGACATGGTTTTGTTTCACACAGATGGAGGGGAGCTGCACAGGGCTGGAACTGAGCTGGGGGCCTCCCACATGGGAGGCACATCCCCTTGAGCCAGGGGCCTAACTGGGGATGAGAACTGAACTGGAGACCTCCTGCATGGGAAACACACCCCAGTTCAGCATATGGGTCTGAATGGGCTGGGACCGGGACTCAATCCTTGGTCTCTGGGGCTGCAAAGCAAGTGCTTATATTTGTTGTTTTTTTACTTTGGGATCTGTATAATTCGTAGAACCTATGTAAATGTCTCATGGTAATTTGAAAGTATATAAACCATAGAAATAATATAGGAATAGATAGCTGAGATACAAAGGATAGGAATGTACCAACAAGAAACTTTCCTAAAAAAGAACACATGTGTTTTGTAAAAAGCAACACCCTCATATTTAATGAGGTATTGCAAAATCTGGTTCCTCACACCCCCACTTGGAGGCAAAGTCAAGGTTCAGACTGAACTTTGTTTAGAAACTTTGCAACCATGTGTTTAAAAATGAGAGAGGTTTGTCAAAACTTTCTGTCCAAGCATATCACAAGCTTAACATGTGCTACAGCAGTTTCTTCAAAATGAGTCCCATGAGCTGTCCAGCTGTTGGCATTTGGGACACCATCTAGCTAGTTAGGTCTCAAACTGGGCCACAGTTTCATTTCTCAAAGGAAGCTCCAAAAACTTTCTGTTGTCTCCTCTGCCTCTTATATATGTTGTTAGCTCTGTTTTATAAAATTCCTCAATTTTAACCTAGAACTATAATATTAAAATTTATAAATATGAAAAAACAGATATTAAAAAGTTCCTAAGCTAAATCACCTTCCGGGTAAACCTGCTCATCCCACATGCTTTGTTATTATGCAGCCATCTTTGCAAACACCCATCTCAAAAAAGTTGAAGTCATAACAACAGCTAATATTTGTTGAGTGCTTTTACTGTCCCAGGCACTATGTGTTGTTGTTTTTTGTTTGTTTGTTTTTGTTTTTAAATCTCCTTTAATATGAGTTTCTGGCAAGAAAATGGGTTGAACACATGTCCCTGTCCCCTCCCTATTCTCCTTCCGTCCCCTTCATTCCTTACTGAAAGCACCTACCAGAGGACATTGGAGGTGATCTGTGTTTCTGAGGCCATCCATAGGAGAGAGTAGATACAGGACATAGAGAGGTCTGTAGCTTGAGAAAGCCAACTCTCACTACGAAAATTGTCTCTCTCCCTTGGACTTGGAGAGCCTGAGAACAAAGACACTCTCTCCTGTCTCCTTTCAGCCAAGTGATCTCAATTTTCCAACTTGTCTGATTTGGACTAGAATAATGACTCTCCAAAGGTTGTTCCTGGACAAGTAGCAATGACATCACCTGGAAACCTGTTAGAACTTGTTAGAAATGCAAATTCTCAGGCCTCACTGCAGACCTATTCATCAGAAACCCTAGCAGTGAGGCTCAGGAAGCTGTGTTTTAATAAGCCCTCTCCAGCAGATTGTGGACCACAGGGCTAGGAGAGCAGACTGTTTAATATGCTCCATCTGCTGGAAAGCCCAGCCACCTGACCTGTAAAGGCACCGAGGCACTCATACCCATTTGGAGGATACAGGAAATTACAGTGCATTTAACAAACTCAGCAATTTGAGCGAGATCTCACCAGTTGATCAATAAAGAAGGGTTGCCTTCTTTAGGGAGAAATAATCAAATAGAAGACAAATTTAATCTTAACAGCAGCCCTCATAGCTCCCCCAATAAAAATTGAGCCTTAGAGAGGTTAAATAACTGTTCAAGTTACACCACTAAGTAACAGAACTATGATCTGAACTCAGGGCTGTCTGACTCCAGGTCTCTTCTCTTTCTTTCCTATATACAAGACTTAATTACTTCTCCCTCAACTGTTTTTGTAGAATTCATACTTAAAAAAACAAACAAACTTTATTATTAATTGTGATATAACATGCATAAAATACATAGAGAAAATTGTGCTATGAGCCTCTCTATGCCTCTCTCTTCCTTCTAGAGCAGGGGTGTCCAATATTTTGGCTTCCCTAGGCCACACTGGAAGAATTGTCTTGGGCCACACATAAAATACACTAACACTAATGATAGCCGGTGAGCTAAAAATAAATCGCAAAATGAATTTTATAATATTTTAAGAAAGTTTATAAATTTCTGTTGGGCTGCATTCAAAGCCGTCCTAGGCTGCATGTGGCCCCTGGGCCACTGGTTAGACAAGCTTGCCTGAGCAGTAATCACTATCTTTACTTTGGTGATAATTGTTTCTTTGCTTTTCTTTATTAATCACGTCTATAAGCATTCTCAATAGTTTGTTTTGAACTTCGTATGAAAGAAATTATACTGTTTATATCCTTTTATAGCCTGCTTCTTTTGTTCAACATCCTGTTTGTGACATTCATCCATGTCACATGTAACACACATGTGACATACATGTAACTATACATTTGTAGCATGTATACTTTGTTCATTTTCGTTGCTATACAGTATTTCACTGGGTGAATAATAAATATTTTATTTATCCTGGAATCCATCAATTTTTCATTTCCACTGTCACTCTCCTAATTCAAGTATTCATTAAATGATTTCATATTACTTAAGTTATCCCAATAGTCCCTAACTGTTCTTTTCCATTTCAGGCTCTCCCCAACTGTTGCCAAAAGAATCTTCTGAAAGTCAACATGAATCTCATCCCTTCTGTTAAAAGAAGTTGTAAAAGTAGAGGAAGAGGAAAGGCTGAAAGGTAGTCAATAACACATTATTCAGGGCCTTGGAGACCATTTTAAAGATTTTGATTTTTCTAAGGGCAATGCAAAGCCCTATCTGGCTGTTATTTTTGACTTTCTAAACTCAGACACTCTTACCCAAGAGTTCCTAGACCATCGGGATAGACTCCTTTGATAACTATGCCTGCAAGAATCCAACCAAGTTAGATAGATCCTCCTTAAAATCTGCCCCATGGCCCTTTGGGATCATTTCAGCTGCTGGTTAAGTTCTATCAGCCCTGGCCCTCTTTCATTTCTCTGTAAGCAACTAGTGAGTTCTATAGGGGAGGCAAACTTTTACCTTTACCCTCTTAGGGTTCTTTTTGGCTGGTCCTGAGAATTAAATTTACATAAGACAGATCAATAGGAGAAAAGCATACCAATTTATTTAATACAAATTTTACATGACACAGGAGCCTTCATAAGAATGAAGACCCAAGGAAATGGCAAAAACTACTTGCTTTTATATCAGGTTGAAAAAAGAGAGGCAACTATGGAAAAGTGACTGAACTATAAGAGGAAGCTAAAAGATAAGGATTATTTTAACAAGATCTGCTTATAAAGAATTTTCTCAGTCCTAACTTCTTATTCTTGATGATAAGAATGTTATTTTCCTTTTGGTGTAGGAAAGACATCTCTAATATAGGAATTTCATCTGCTTTTAAGAAAAAAAAAAGGAAGTCAGAGTATTTTTCTTATATATGCTGTATTTCAAGTGCCTTTAACTCAAAATAGTTAATACTTGTATGCCAGAACAACATATTTTGGGTGGCATATTCTAAACTCCCTCAGTTCCTAAGTGAGAGGCCACATAAGTTAATGCATATATGGATAAAATGCCATGACTTTGCACAGTGCAGTAGTGAACTATTAATTGTGCTGAAAATGGCAAATGAAAGAAAAATCAACTAACGCACTAAGATTCATAAAATTTAGCTCAAAATCTCACCTAAGTGCCGAAGGTAATGACATTTCAAGTGTCTTAACAAACACTGCTAATTCATACAATTGAATATAATGAGAATTACAGAATATTAGACAAAAAAGGACCTCCATAGCTATAGACATAGTTATAGACTATAATTTTAGTTCAGGGGTTGGCAAACTTCTATAAAGGGCTAGACAGTAAATATGTTCAGCTTTTCAGGCCATACGGTCTCTGTCGGAACTACTCAACTCTGACTTTGTAGGGTGAAAGCAGCCATAGGCAATATGTAAATGATTGGATCTGGCTGTGTTCCAATAAAATTTTATTGGCAGCAGGTCACATTTGGCCCATAGGCTATAGTTTGCCAACACCTGCCATAGTGTAAAATTTCAGTCCTCCTTCCTGTTTGTTTATAGTTTTATATTTTCTTGGCATTTTTTAAATTAAGATCTGATGTGCATTGAATAAAATGTAGCAGTTCTTAAGTGTACTTTTTGATGAGTACTTTTTGACAAATGTATTCACCTATGTAAAAACCATCCTAATCAAGATGTAGAACATTTCCATTCCCCCAGAAAGTGCCTTCAAACCCCTTTCCAGTCAGTCCCCACCTTCACCCCCCAGAGGTTAACCACTCTTCTGATTTTATTCCCATAGATTAATTTTACCTGTTTTTGAACTTTGTACAAATAAAATTAAATCGTGTCTGTATGTCTGACTATTCGGTTTCTTTCACTCAGCTAGTTTGTGAGATTCATCCATGTTGTTGAGGGTATTAGCAGTTCATTCTTTTTTATTGCTGAATAGTATTCCATGGTATAAATATACCACAGTTTATATGAATATACCTGTTATTAGTTTCCTAAGGCTGTCTTAAGAAATTACCACAAATGTCATGGCTTAAAGCAACATAAATTTATTCTCACACAGCTCTGGAGGCCAAAAGCCAAAAATCAAGGTGTTGGACATATTCCCTCTGAAGATGCTAAGGGATAATCTTTCCTACTTATTCTGGTGGCTTCTGGTGGCTACAGGTGTTCCTTGGCTTGTGACAGTCTAATTCCAATGCCTCTGTCTTCATATGGCCTTTACCTTTGTCTCTGTGTCTTTCTTCTCTTCTCTCTCTTATATGGACAGTGTTATTGGCTTTGGTGTCTATTCAAATCAGGGATAATCTCTTCTCAAGATCCTTTGATGTCTTCAAAGACTTTTTTTCTGAATAAGGTCACATTTACAAGTTCTAGGTGAACTTTTTTTTTTTTTTTTTGGAGCCACTTCCCAACCCACCACACTATTACAATTTATTTTTCCAGTGACTTCCTAAAAAATACCTGAATTATTTCTTTTTTAATAGCTATTATGAATAAAGGTACTATGAATATTCTTATACATCTGTATAAGGTTTTTTGTAGATATGCTTTCTGCTTCACAGTTTTTTAATTTAGTTCATTATATTACTATAAGATGTGATTAATTTTTGTGGTAATTACTTATAATAACATTTTTAATTCTGTCGGGAATTTTTGTAAGAATAGATCAACATGAATATAGATGATTTAAAGATGTTGTATAATTGAAAGTATAATACTGCTAAGAGATAAGATACGGAATTCTAACAAGTATCTTTATTTTTTTTCTCAAGACACTATCAAGAAACAAACAATTTTCAGATCAGGAAACACTGACTAGCTCTTTAAAATAACTGATTAAAGTAAAAAACAAACACAGCTTCACTTCATTCTGTTAGTTCTTTTGTTTTGTTATGATACATTTTATTAGTTCTTGCAGCCATTACCTAGGCTAAAGTTGACACATTAATTTCTTTATGGGCATGACTAACATGGACAATTCTGCTGGTATGGGATTTAAATGCAGCTCATTAATAAACAAAGGAATAAAGTCATTCATCTTGGCTGCTCTCCCACCCTTAGATTCTAATGGGCCCAATCTTAACAGAACTACTAGGACATGGCTTAAATGCTTTCTGCATATGTGGCTGGCTCCCACTCTCCAATGAAAGCTTTTTGGAGGGGAGGGACTCTGTTTTGTTCATCTGTATATCCTCCAACTCCAGGAGCAGCTTAATTCTTTCTTAACCCTTTAAGTGTTTCCTGGGTGCCTGTGAATAAAAAATAAGAAGGAAGATGCTGATAACTTTTCTATTCATAGTAATTTCTACTAATGTAGAACAGTTCCTGTTAATGAAATTTCATTGAAATAGTTTTAATTAAAAATTCCTTTTTAAAAATCTATCATAAAGTGTTCAGAATTTTTATTTATTACACTGGTGGTTTCTTATTGAATATTTGCTTAATTTATTCAGCAATTCTAGGAACTGGTGATTGGCTACACTATTCATTTATAAAAGCAATTTAAAATACTACTCAGGTCTTGATGACACTTGGCAAACGTAACAGAGAAAAGCAGAGAGTTCCCATTATACTTTTTAGACAGCTTAAATAATGGTCCTGTGAAATGGTTTGGAGTTTTAAAAATAAGAACAAAATTATGTAATATGCTTTGTCATTACCACCTCAGTCTTTTGCAATGTCTATAGATCAAAATCTTACTTAACTTTTTTTTTTTTGAAAATTGTAGATAGAGCTCCATTATTTTAGAATATAATTACTTTGAAACTTTTAGGTAAATAAATTTGGCTTTTTCACTAATTCTGATTTTCCATTTTTATAATATTCTGTTCTTTTTTTTACTTTAATAGGCCTATCTCTGAAATCAGAGTTGACAAACACACTCTATTGAAATAATAATTTCTTCATTTTTAACACAATTATCTACAGGATCAGGTTTTACAGAAGAGACAGTTAAGACTATGATAACACAGTGAAATCTTAGATAGTGTAACTTACAACATAGATAGATAGATAGATAGATAAATGGATAGATAGATAGATACCGTATTTTCCGGCGTATAAGACGACTTTTGAAACGAAAAAAAGTCAACCGAAAATCGAGGGTCATCTTATACGCCGAGTATATCCCGAAAAATGTCTCGATATGCCGCTAAACGAATTTTCCAACTCGATCCTGAAAATCGTCTGGATATGCCGCTAAACGAATTTTCCAACTCGATCCCGCACCAATCACTGCAAGGCTGCTCGGACCGCCTCTCTAACTCAGCCAATCCAAGCAGGCTTTTTATGCATGCAAATTATACATGTTCTGTACCCAAAGCTACACTGTGTTCTAGTAAAAAGCCTGCTCAGATTGGCCAGAGTCAGAGAGGCG
>PVKE010039490.1:0-14991 GCA_004027555.1 Craseonycteris thonglongyai
GGGGGGGGGGGGGGGGGGGGGGGGGGGGGGGGGGGGGGGGGGGGGGGGGGGGGGGGGGGGGGGGGGGGGGGGGGGAGTGGTGGTGGTGGTGGTAATGATTTAAAGGGACAGTCTCCGCTGCCACCCTTCGCCGGTGGGAGGGGGAGCCGGCAGGCCATGTCTGGGGAGGCTTGGCTGACAAGCAGGGCATTTGAGGCTGAGTCTGTTTTGGGGCCTGCCAGGTCTGGTACTGTGCTGCAGCTGAGAACGTGCAAGGAAGGGTGACAGCTTGCCCAGACGGGTATTCAGCCTGAGCTATCACCAAGGCCCCATCTTTGGGTCCATGGACTCCTTGGCCAAGAATCACTGAGTCCAAACTACAGAGCCTGTTTGCCACCATGTGGGGCCACCAGCAGGTCCGTAGGTCAACAGCCTGGCCTGGGCACATTGGAGCTGGCCTTCAGCTTCCCTTTTGTTGTTTGGCTCTGTGCACAAGAAAGTCCCCAGCCCCTCCCCCAGCTCCATCTCTCCATCCACATGCCCCCCCCAACACACCCACCCCAGCTGTTGGACAGATGAATTACAGCCTGCAGCTTGGGGCCAGGGCTGGTGAGGGATTAAAGCTCTGGAGTTGGCCCTTTAAATGACTGTTGGCCCCTCCCTGAGTCTGATGTCCAGACACCCCATACACTCTCCCTTACCCTCTTGGCTGCCCCTCACTCCTCTTGGTTTGTCCCAAGGTTTGGCACCTCCCTTTCCCTAGCTAGATTCTCCTCACTGTCCCCTTTTCCCCTAATATAAGCACACACACAGATGCTAGACTACACACACAAATAACACTCCCTGGTCCCACATTGAGTGTCCCTGTCCTGATGGGTTCTTGCCTCAAGCTCCCTTCTCCAGCAGAAGTACCTTGCCAGCCTGGCCTTCCTAGCTTGCAGCTGACCACGACCCTGGCCCAGTGAGGGGCCTTACATGGGTCAGGAATAGTACCTCCCTGGGGCAATGTCATCAGCAGTGGAGGCAGCTTGCAGCACATTGCATCATGGAGGCTGGGGGCTGGAGGCCTGAGTCTCTGGGGTATGTGGAAGGACAGGGGCTGGAAGGCCAGAGAATGGAGAGACTAAACTGACAGCATAAATGTCTGGGGGAGCCCAAGGGTCTCCATCCTCAAGAGCAGAGAACTGTGGTCAAGGGAGCACAAAACATAGATCCCTGAGGAGTGAGTTGGAGGTGAGGGTAGACTTAAGTCTGACCTTTGGATGGACACCTGACCCTTAGCCCCTGGACTTATGCTAAATGACCTAGCTTCTTTGAAAGTTAAGGGCCATGTAGAGGAAGGAGGTGGTGGGGAAACAGGATATGGTCTTGAGGGGTGGGATGGAAGGGAGGCTTGCAGCAGAGGCCACTTCCAGACCCAGGACCAGAGTCATGGTCCTTGCTGAGGAGGAAGGCTTCTCCCTGCTGGGCCTGTTCATCTAGTCTGGCCACCTGTGCTGCTGGTGGAGACCTGCCTGCACCTGCCTGGGGAAAGAGGAGGGGGCAGAGTCCAGAGGGTGGGGTTGACTGGTGTCTTGATAAGGTTAGGGAGGAGGCTGAGCTGGAGGAGGAGGATCTGCATGCCTGGGGCCAGGATTGAGGCTGACTTGGGTGCAGATGTCAAGGGTAGCTGGCCAGGGACTCTCAGCAGGAAGATCCAGTCAGGAGAGGGATCATGGGTAGGGTGTCCACTGTGGACTTACTCAGATGCCATAGCATGCTCCCCTTACTTTCTGGTCCAGCCTGCTTCCTAAAGAGGAAGGCTGGAGGATCACTTTGGGGATGGCTTTTTCTGGTTACCATGGAAACAGATTCTCCCATCCCACCTGATCACCAGAGCCAGCTTTCTCCTCAATAAAGGGCTAGGGAGCACAGGGAAATTCTCCAGCCAGGGAGATCCCACCTCTAACTGACTTTTTTTCTTTTAGGTCCCCCCCCACCCCCAGGCACCATGCCAGCCCCGTAGTACTTACTACCCACTGTGGTCTGCTGCACCCTACTGGTGGGGCACTGGTTCCAATGAGACAGGGCACAACAAACTACATTGGGTAAGTCTTATACCTGAGCACTGCACCCCACCCCACCAGTCCAATTCTGCACCACATGCTTGAAGAAGAGTGGTATGATCTGGATCATGCCCACTTCTCAAAATCTTCCAGTCCACCTCTGAACATCCCCCCACTGTGTGGTGCTTGAGTGGTTCAGCCTTCCTGGTTTATGGTGCTCCCCTCTGTTGCCTATGAATGGTTCAGTCCTGTACTTCACCAGCCTCTCCACTACCACCAAAAAATCTTCTCCCCCCAGTGCTACAATTCAGTTGCTTATTGAATTGATTTAAGCTAGGGTTTGCAATCTGTAAAGTAAGAGGTGAGCTACACTGGAGGGATTTTTCTTGGAAGGGGGAGAGATTTCCCCTATAAGAGTTATTGGACAGCCTGGTTTATGGTGGGTGATTGGAAATGGATTTGGAGAGATACTAGAGACCATTGCTACAACAACCTGCTGTTGCCATGACAGTCTTGGCATCTCATCTTTGCTTCCAGATTCCTTTCTGTTCTGTTTTCTCTCCACTGCACTACAGTATTTGCCCCCCCACACCTTAAGTCTTACTCCTCTGCTGCTTACCTCTCATTCTGCCAGTTCTCAGCCTAAGGCCCTGCTCCATCCTCCATTCCTCTGTAGGAGAACAGATGGTACCCAAGCCCTGAGTGTGCTTTGCTCTTCTCCATTACTGACTGAGTATTTCATGTGGGACTGTTTTCTTTTATGTATCTCTATTGGGCAGGATGGTTGCACATTGGGGTGCCTTAGTGGAATTGTAGTGAATTAATATGTTAACTGAATGAGTTTCATTGCCAAAACACCAATGGCTTCTGAGAGCTGCTGCACAGCCTCCTACCTACACCTCTAGAGGACATGAGACATTTGGGATGGTAGGTAACCTGGGGTAGAACTGAGGGACCTGTGAGAACAGAGGGAGAATAGGACAGAGGCATTATAGAGGAACGAGGCTCTGGAAAGAAGCCCAGCTCTTCAACTCTCTTGCAAAATGACCTTGAGCAAGTTACCTAACTTCCCTGAGCCTCAATTTCTTCATCTGTAAAATGGGGTAATGAAACTTCCTATGTCAGGTTTTGGGCCGTTTTAAAAGTGTATAGAAAGTGATTAACACAGAGCTTGGCATGTAATAAGTATTCAGTAAATGCCAGCAATTATCATCATAGTGGGAGCCCCAGGGAGCTGGAGGGTATGCAAGGATGTTGAGGAATGGGACAGACTTGATTGAAGGCAGACAGACCCCAGAGACCTCAGGATTCAGGGGAATGAGGGGAGAAGTCAGTAGGGTCAGTCTGCTCCAATGTTTCCCTGACTCTGTTCAGGAATATGAAGGCAAACACATAAGGGCATGTGCAGAGACGCACGTGATCACGCAAGTGATGCAGAGGCAGACCCAGACAAAAGACCGAGACAGGAGCCAGGCAGACACACAGACAGAGACAGTAGCGCAGAGTCAAGTAGACAGGCATAATGACAGGAACGCGTCAGACACAGGCATTGAAGGAGACAAGATGAGCAGATATGCAGGTGCACACGGAGACAGACACCAGGACCCACACACAGCCGACCTTGTCAGACAGACTGGTGAACACAGCGGTCCAGTCAGAGGCAGACACAAGGCTCGCAGTGACACATAGCGGGCCGGAGTCGGCACTGTCACTCCTTGGTGGGGGGCGGGGAGGGGCCAGCACGGGGGTGGGGGGGGTGGGGAAGCTGGGTAAGGGAATCCCGAGCGGGCGGCCTGCCCGGGTGGCTGAGTCACAGCGGAGCCCCAGCCGGCGGCCCTCCCCTCCGCCTCCCCCTCCCTCAGGTAAGAAGCGAGCCTGTAACCCCTCGCTTCCTCCGGGCAGAATGAGGCTTGGCAGGAGGCGGGGTGTGGCGGGGTTCCCGGACTTAGCCCACCTCCGCGCGCGTGCGGCGTGCCTGCTGACTGCCTGCTGGATAAAACCCTATCTGCGGGATCTTGTCTTTGGCCGGCATGTGAGTCTGCGTGCGTCCGTCTGGTCCCTTATCCCGCGTCCAGAGCAGCTGGAGCGGTGAGTGGAGGGGCTTCTCGGGCCTCAAGCCCGGAGAGAGTTAAGTGGGTGTGATTGATGGAGTAGGTCTCTTTCTGGGCCCAAGGGAAAGGGGGGTCGGTTAAAGTCCCGGAGCCCGGAGCCCGGATGGAGGGGGCGGAGCTGGGCTTAGCCGGGAGTGCCCGGATGGAGAGGGCGTGGCTTCGACAGGCAAGGAATTAACCCTTTCTGAGCGGCTGACTCCCGGGGTTGTGTGTCGGGCGGGAGAGGCTGGAATGTCGGCCCCAGAAGTATACCGTCCTCCTAGCCTTGCTTTGGCCGTGTGCGTCTTCTTCTCATCTGTTTTCGAGGAGTCCGTGGTTGTCTGTCTTTGTTGCCTGTCTGTGGTTGTCCTCTCCCCTTGATTAGTACGGACACTAGGAGTCGGGGAGGGCTATTCCTGCCCCAAAGCGAGAGTGGAGGTGAGAGTGGACCGCGCGAGCCGGCTGCCGGCGCCTGGGGAACAGGTGTGAGCGCGGCGTCGGGACTGCCGGGCGCAGGGAGGGGCCGTCGTGGGGGTAAAGCGAGAGGGGAAATTCCGCGGGACCCGCGGTGAGCAGTGTGTAGGCTGAGTTGTGTCTGCCTCTGACTGTGTGTCTGTGTTCAGGGAGGCGGAGGCTGAGTCAATGGGAATAGGGAAAGGTTTTCTGGGTGACTCACGCTCCTCCACCCCAACCCTGAATCAGACCCCGAGGGAGGGCTTTGTACGGCAGGCGGATGGGGAGTCAGGCGCCTGGGTCCAGGGTGGGGACAAAGATCCACGGTGGTTGGCGATAGTGAGTGTGTGTGTTTAGTATACAGGAAGTTTTTGTTCTCAAGTGAGGGCTGCTGTGTATCGAGTACCAGCGCGGGGTGTGTGTGTGTGTGTGTGTGTGTGTGTGTGTATAAAGGTGGAAAGGGGCTGCAGGGACGGTATTCGCTGGTTTAGGGAAAGCTGAGTCAGTTCCCGGTGGGAAAGGGGAAGTGGTAGAGGGGAAGTGTCATCATCGCAGAAGGGGAAGCTGCATTTCCTGGTAACTGGTAGCGCCCTCGGCACCACTTCCCAAGCGGGGATCTGTGCCTCATGTATCTGGATCCCCAGTTCCCCGTTTTCCCACATCTGGGCCCAGGGTCCTGGGACTTGGGAGGGGCGAGCAGCTGGCCAGGGCTGTATTTGACCGCGATTAAGTTCTGTACTTGTCCCAGAGCTTGGTAACTGACCGAAAAGCTGTATGGTGAGGAGAGTTCTGACAGAAACTCCACGTGAACTGCGGAGAGGGTCCCCAGAGCCCAAGCGCCTGCCAGGGCTCGCGGGGAGTGGCACGTTGGGACCTGTAGGGTCCAAACGCTTGCATGCCAACAGACGACCTTGCCCGAGCGGAGGTAGGACTGTGTTCACCAGAAACCCGCCTGCCCTTGTGGGCTAGGTGGAAATTTCCCCACAGTGCAGACTCTTCTCAGCAAAGGCTAACTTTCCAGCCGCCCCCAGCCCCTTGTCGCGCATTCTCCCCCGGCTTCCTGCCCGGCTCTAGCTCCAGCTGGAGCTCTGGCCCCGCCCCCGCCGCTTTGTACTCGACTCTCGCCTCTCGTAGCTCTCAGCTCTTTGTACTCTAGACTCTCAATGGACCGATCCAGGGAGCGGAGTCTGCTCCCTACCTGAGGGAACGTCGGGTAGGCGAGGAGGAGGATCGGGGACCAAGATCCTGGGCTGAGAGAGGCGAGAAGGAAGAAATGGGGCTAAAGGGAAGGTGCCCAGAAGGGGAGAGTTGCGCCCGTCATAGGTCGAGCCAGCACCTACGGGAAGGGTTGGGGGGCGGTGTGTGAAGGAGGAAGTGAAACGGGTTCTGGGTTCTTTAAGGGAGTGGGCGGTGAGAGTGGGACAAGGGTGATGTCACCCGCCTGTCGGGCCCCGCCCTCCTCCCTCCCGAAGGACCCCCCCCTACACTTACACACGCTGCTTCCGCTGCGCAAGTAGCCACGTCACGGGCAACCCCCGAAATCCCCCCTCCCTTGGGGGGCGGGGGCCACGTGGGCCGTGGGGAACCGCGTGGCCCCGGCGGGGAAGGGCATAGAGGATACGGGAGCCACGCGAGAGGGGCCACTCGGGGCCGTGGTGCGTGACTTCTCAGAAGTTGGGGGATTAAAGGAGGTTTTGGTTTGGGGGGTCAGTTGCTATTGAAGACCTACTTAGAGAGCCAGGAGAAGTGGAGGAGCCGGTGTACTGGGTATGAAGTTGGGGCCTTTTGACCATGATTTGGGGGGGATATCAGACGCAGGGGAAGAAGCGCCCAGATCGCGGTGCCAGTGGGTTGGGTGCCGTGGAAGTCGCTGTGACTGGCCTGGCCCACCCTGAGAAGTTTGAAGGGGCACTCGGAGTGGGGAGGTCAGGCACTGGGCGAGGTGAAGTGACGACGGGGAGCGCCTCTTTTGTCTGTGTTGTGCGTCTGTCTGTTGTCCGTGGGTCTTACGTCGGACTGGGCGGAGGGAGTCTCGGGCAGACTAGCTGGTAGCACTGGCGGCTTTGTGGGTGCGTGGGGCTTTGCGGGGAGCGCCATTCCCCAAGCCGGCCTGGCCGTTCGACTCGCTGCCTTCACCCACTCGGGTCACAGGCTCCGCTTGCCCCGCCGACCCGCATATCAGGTCCCAGAAGGAGACCCTAGGTAGGAGCTGCCGGGTCACATCGGGGTCACCCGGGGCCGAGCCCGTCTGACCGGCTTCACCGCCCCTCCTCCCCGGCCGGCAGTCGCTGGGCCAACCTCACTCCTATTGGTCCCTGGCAGGCTGTTACTGAGGCGGAGACGCGGGTGATGATTGGCTTTCCGGGCAGAGAGGAAGTCCTGTGATTGGCCGGATCCCTGGAGCTCGTCGACGCTGTGAGAGGAGGCTCCCACGGAGGCTGGGTAAGCGGTCGCGGCATTGCCTGTAGGCTCTGAACTGGCCCGTCCTGCTCTCTGCCACTGGTTCCAGTTCCTAGCCACTTTCCTGGGTTTCTGGGGGCTCCTTAGGTCTGGTGGGCCTCCCCTCAGGGAAAGCCAAGGCCTGGCGTCCTGCGCAGATGACAGACCTGTGGGTGCTGCATCCAGACCAACCTAGCCCCTGGGCCCCCACTGTGCTAGCCAACTTACCTCACTTCTTTGCCTCTTCCTCTCTGTAGTAACTGTGAAAGGCCCTGGGCTGCCATCTGGGGGCAGTAGGCTCTCCTGTCAGAGCAGCTGGAGTGGGACCATCGATCCAGAGAGCTGGGGCAGGGGCCCGTGCCCGATCTCCAGGGCTCCTGGGGCCACTGCTGACCTGGTAAGGGAAAGACTGGGGCTGAATTAGCTGTGTCCACAGGCAGCTCAGGCTATGCCCCCAGTAAGACCATAATCTTCTCTCCCTGACTCAGGCTGGATGCATCGGGCAGTGGACCCTCCAGGGGCCCGCACTGCACGGGAAGCCTTTGCCCTTGGGGGCTTGAGTTGTGCTGGGGCTTGGAACACCTGCCCGCCCCATCCCCCTCGTAGTGCATGGCTGCCTGGAGGCAGGTAAGAACTTGGACCATCTCTCTGTCTTCAGGAACTTGTCTTCCCATCTCCTGTACCCCTCAATCTCTGTCATTCTCTAGGTTTTTGCCATTCAGTGTAGTTTTCAGCTATTTTCTCTTATTCCCTTAGTTTCCTTGTTCTTAGGTAAGGACAAGACTGTTCAATCTTGGTGTACACTGACAGACCTCTTCTCTCTCCAGGTGCTCTGCCAGCATCGGGCAGCCCCCACTCTCTGCTCCCTTACCCCCTTCACATGGCAGTAGCTCTGGGCACCCCAACAAACCTTATTATGTCCCAGGGTGAGTGAGGATTCAAAGGTGCTAGGGATGGGAGGTGAGGCTGAGGCCTTGAAAGAGTTCCTGCAAGTCTGCCCACCCCCTTTCCTAACCCCTTCTGCTCTGCAGGACACCCACCCCAAGACCTCTCCATGGGAAGCTGGAATCGCTGCATGGCTGTGTGCAGGCATTGCTCCGGGAGCCAGCCCAGCCAGGGCTGTGGGAGCAGCTTGGGCAGCTGTACGAGTCAGAGCATGACAGTGAAGAGGCCATACGCTGCTACCATAGCTCTCTTCGATATGGAGGAAGCTTAGCTGAGTTGGGGCCCCGCATCGGCCGACTACAGCAGGTGGGATGAGACAGGACATATGAGGCTAGGATTGTGCCTTCTGATTCAGTGCTCTCATCTTATGTCAGCTTCTGTCCTATCTCCTGCACCCATCCCCCACCTCTGCAGGCCCAGCTCTGGAACTTTCATGCTGGCTCCTGCCAGCACCGAACCAAGGTCCTGCCTCCCCTGGAGCAAGTATGGAACTTGCTTCACCTTGAGGTGAGACTGGTGCTGGGTGGGCTGGGAGGAGGGCCAGGCCAGGTCTGTACCTGTACCATTGTCCTCTCTTCTTGTCCTCAGCACAAGCGGAATTATGGGGCCAAGCGTGGGGGCCCCCCAGTGAAGCGAGCCGCCGAACCCCCAGTAGTGCAGCCAGTGCCTCCTGCAGCACTCTCAGGCCCCTCAGGGGAGGAGGGCCTCAGCCCTGGAGGCAAGCGCAGGAGAGGCTGCAACTCTGAGCAGGTATGGTTGTATGTGGGCAGGCAGGCAGTGAGTGGGAGGATTGGAGCAAGGAATGGGATTCTTCTCACACCTTCTTTTCTTCTAGACTGGCCTTCCCCCAGGGCTGCCGCTGCCTCCACCACCATTACCACCACCACCGCCACCACCCCCACCACCCCCGCCACCACCCCCACCCCTGCCTGGCCTCGCCACCAGCCCTCCATTTCAGCTGAGCAAGCCAGGGCTGTGGAATACCATGCATGGAGATGCCTGGGGTCCTGACCGCAAGGTTTCAGCACCCCCAGAGCGCCAGGTGAGCCCCTATCTGTTGCCCTTTATCTTTTACCTTCTAGTCCCTGTGTCTTCCATTCCTCACTCAGGTTCCTCATTTATCTTCCATAGGAACAGCGGCACTCGCTTCCTCACCCATATCCATACCCAGCTCCAGCCTACACCGTGCACCCCCCTGGCCACCGGCTGGTCCCAGCTGTACCCCCAGGCCCAGGCCCCCGCCCCCCAGGAGCAGAGAGCCATGGCTGCCCGCCTGCCACCCGTCCCCCTGGAAGTGACCTTAGAGAGAGCAGAGTTCAGAGGTCGCGGATGGACTCCAGCGTTTCACCAGCAGCAACCACCGCCTGCGTGCCTTACGCCCCTCCCCGGCCCCCCGGCCTCCCCGGCACTACCACCAGCAGCAGTAGCAGCAGCAGCAACACTGGTCTCCGGGGCACGGAGCCGAGCCCAGGCTTTGTGAGTGATAACTGCACATGGAGGGTGGAGTGAGGCAATCGATGGGGCCTTGTCTAAGGGGGCTCAAGCATCCCTCTGACTGTCTTCATTCTTCACTTGCAGCCCAGCGCTGACCATTACCAAACTCCCGTGCTGGAGGTCTCCTCTCACCAGGGCCGCCTGGGGCCCTCGGCACATAGCAGTCGGAAACCTTTCCTGGCAGCTCCCACTGCCACCCCCCACCTGGCCCTGCCACCTGGCCCCTCATCACCTCCTCCCCCCCCCTGTCCCCGCCTCTTACGCCCTCCACACCCCTCTGTTTGGCTGAAGGGCCCCGCCTGTGGGTCAGCCCGTGAGGATGGAGAGATCTTAGAGGAGCTCTTCTTTGGGGCTGAGGGACGCCCCCGCCCTCCTTCCCTCCCCCTCCCCCAACGTGAGGGCTTCTTGGGGCCTCCAGCTCCCCGTTTTTCTGTGGGCACTCAGGATTCGCACACCCCTCCTACTCCCCTGACCACCAGCAGCAGCAGCAGCAACAATGGCAGCCACCGCAGCAGCCCTACTGGGCCTGTGCCCTTCCCCCCACCACCCTATTTGGCCAGAAGCATGGACCCCCTTCCCCGACCCCCCAGCCCAACACTGAGCCCCCAGGACCCACCTCTTGCACCCCTGACTCTTGCCCTGCCTCCAGCTCCTCCCTCTTCCTGCCACCAAAATACCTCAGGAAGCTTCAGGCGCCCGGAGAGCCCTCGGCCTAGGGTCTCCTTCCCAAAGACCCCCGAGGTGGGGCCGGGGCCATCCCCAGGTCCCCTGAATAAAGCCCCCCAGTCCGTGCCCTCGACGGTTGGGGAGTTGCCTGCCCAAGGCACGCAACTCTTTGATTTTCCCTCTACACCACTGGAGGACCAGTTTGAAGAGCCAGCTGAATTCAAGATCCTGCCTGATGGGCTGGCCAACATCATGAAGATGCTGGATGAATCCATTCGCAAGGAGGAGGAGCAGCAGCAACAGGAGGCAAGTGTAGCCCCCTCGCACCCACTGAAGGAGACCTTTGCTTCTCTGCAGCCTCCCTTCCCTACTGACTCAGCCCCAACCACCACTGCTACCACCGCCACCACCACCACCACCACGGCCACCCAAGAAGAGGAGAAGAAGCCACAACCAGCCCTCCCACCACCACCACCACTAGCCAAGTTCCCTCCACCCCACCAGCCACAGCCGCCACCCCCACTGCCGCCGCCAGCCAGCCCAGCCAGCCTGCTCAAATCCTTGGCCTCCGTGCTAGAGGGACAAAAGTACTGTTACCGGGGGACTGGAGCAGCTGTTTCCACCCGGCCTGGGCCCTTGCCTGCCACTCAGTATTCCCCCAGCCCCCCATCAGGTGCTACCGCCCCGCCGCCCACCTCAGCGGCCCCTAGTTCCCAGGGCTCCCCACAGCCTTCCTCTTCCTCGTCATCTCAGTTCTCTACCTCAGGCGGGCCCTGGGCCCGGGAGCACAGGGCAGGTGAAGAGCCAGCCTCAGGCCCCATGACCTCTGACCCGCCTCCCCCACCCCTGCCTCTGCCCCCCACTCGCTCTGAGTCTGAGGTGCTAGAAGAGATCAGTCGGGCTTGTGAGACCCTTGTGGAGCAGGTGGGCCGGGGTACCACTGACCCAGCAGGGCCAGAGGACACGGCAGACCCAGTGGACAGTGGGACTGAGCGACTGCTGCCTGCTGCCCAAGCCAAGGAGGAGAGTGGTGGGGTGGTGGCTGCAGCAGGACCAGGTAGCAGCAAGCGGCGGCAGAAGGAGCATCAGAAGGAACATCAGAAGGAGCATCAGAAGGAACATCAGAAGGAGCATCAGAAGGAGCATCGGCAGGAGCATCGGCGGCACAGGCGGGCCTGTAAGGACAGTGTGGGTCGCAGGCCCCGTGAGGGCAGGGCAAAGACCAAGGCCAAGGCCCCCAAAGAGAAGAGCCGCAGGGTGCTGGGGAACTTGGACCTGCAGAGTGAGGAGATCCAGGGTCGTGAGAAGGCCAGGCCTGATCTTGGTGGAGCCGCCAAAGTCAAGCCACCTACAGCTCCAGCCCCTCCACCAGCTCCTGCACCCTCTGTCCCACCCACACCTGCATCAGCCCCTGTCCCTGGGAAGAAGGCTCGGGAGGAAACTCCAGGTCCACCAGGTGTCAGCCGGGCTGACATGCTGAAGCTACGCTCACTTAGTGAAGGGCCCCCCAAGGAGCTGAAGATCCGGCTCATCAAAGTAGAGAGTGGTGACAAGGAGACCTTTATCGCCTCTGAGGTGGAAGAGCGGAGGCTGCGCATGGCGGACCTCACCATCAGCCACTCTGCTGCTGACGTTGTGCGTGCCAGCAAGTGAGTGAGGGGCTGTCACTCGTGAGCCTGCTGACCTGGCCTGATGGGAAGCCTCCTTCCCCATCATCCTATTTCTCTCATTTCACTGTTCTCCCACAGGAATGCCAAGGTGAAAGGGAAGTTTCGAGAATCCTACCTTTCTCCTGCACAGTCTGTGAAACCGAAGATCAACACTGAGGAGAAGCTGCCCCGAGAAAAACTGAATCCACCCACACCTAGCATCTATGTATGTGTGACCCTACCAGAGGTTTCTAAGACAAGTGTTGGAGGCTGCTGGGGTGCTCTGAGCCTGGGACAGGGCTCTGATCCAGCCCTGTCTTCTGGGTTGTCTCAGCTGGAGAGCAAACGGGACGCCTTCTCACCGGTGCTGCTGCAGTTCTGTACAGACCCTCGAAATCCCATCACCGTGATCCGGGGCCTGGCAGGCTCCTTGCGGCTCAGTGAGTGTTTGGGGACAGAAAGGTGGGGGAGGGCTGTAAGGATCTTGGGCTTTGGGACCCTCAGAGAGCTCCTACACGTGAACGCCCAGCACAGTGGCTTTAATGAGTTCTCCTCAGTCACAGGTAGGCCATTTGATGGGTGCTCTGATTGGCGGGTCAGCCGGCCCGAGGCTTTTCTCCCATCTGTCTGTCGGTTTCCAGCCCTGTGGACAAGTGGGAAAGGGATGTTTCTCAGGGCCTGGCTAGAGTCACTTGGTTTCCTTGGTGATGTTAAGGATGAGAAGAATACAGAACCCCTGCAGACCATGGTTGGGGCTTTCTCTTTTTTAACCTTTATTGTGCAAAAGTTCAAACATAAAAAAGTAGAAGGAACCAAATAGAAAAATAAAAATCAAATCTTGTTTCATCTGTATCCATAGCCTCCACTATACCCATATATTTTCTCTTCCCTCTGCTGAGTTACTTAAAGCACTTTCAAGGCTTTTACTTTGAATAAATCTTTCTTTGGATCCAATGATAACTTAAACTGCCATTTATTAAGTGCATACAATGTGCCAGGGTGCTGTGCACATGTGGCCTACACACACCTGAGGACTCTGGTGGAGAGGCTGAGCAGTAGGAGAAGCGGCTGGTGATAGCCAACCTTCCCAGCTTCATATGGGGCTGGGTGCTTGGCTGTTCCTCCTGGGCCGAACTCTGCAAAGCCTGTGTCCAGCCTGTGAGAGGCTTGGGGAGTAAGAAGGGACAGAGAGATTTGGGTCCTCACTCTCTGCCCTCTGCCCTTGCCCGGACGCCCTGCTTGGCCCTCCCTTGCAGACTTGGGCCTCTTCTCCACCAAGACACTGGTGGAGGCAAGTGGCGAGCACACAGTGGAGGTGCGCACCCAGGTGCAGCAGCCCTCCGATGAGAACTGGGACCTGACAGGCACGCGGCAGATCTGGCCCTGTGAGAGCTCGCGTTCCCACACCACCATTGCCAAGTATGCGCAGTACCAGGCCTCCTCCTTCCAGGAGTCCTTGCAGGTGAGAGGCGAGCACGGGGGTCGTGGGGGTGGTGGTGCAGGGCGAGGGAGGGGACTTGGAGCGGGCAGCAGCAGAAGGGCTCCTGGAAGGTGGCTGACCCAGACCTGCCTACCCCTGTGGCCAAGCAGGAGGAGAAGGAGAGTGAGGATGAGGAGTCTGAGGAGCCAGACAGCACCACAGGAACCCCTCCTAGGTATGGTACAGCACACCTCTTCCCTTCACAGCCCCTTCCCTTCCCTGTGCTTCTCCACCAACTTGTGCTCTTTGTCCCTGCAGCAGCACACCAGATCCGAAGAACCATCATATTATTAAGTTTGGTACCAACATCGACCTGTCTGATGCCAAGCGGTCAGTGGGGCTCGGGCTAGGAAAGCTGAGGTGGCCGTGCTGGTGGGTCTGCAGAACCCAGATGTCCTCTCACTTTTGTTGCTCCCTCACCGCTGCAGGTGGAAGCCCCAACTGCAAGAGCTGCTGAAGCTGCCCGCCTTCATGCGGGTAACATCCACGGGCAATATGCTGAGCCACGTGGGCCACACGATCCTGGGCATGAACACGGTGCAGCTGTACATGAAGGTCCCGGGCAGCCGAACGCCAGGTGCGGGAAGCGCGCGGGGGGCGGGGCTGGCATCGGCGCTGCTCCGTCAGCCAATGACGGCCAAAAGGTGGGCTCTAGGCTGAGCGCAGGCTCCGTTCTGCCAGCTGACGTTCTCTGTCGTCCCCTGCAGGCCACCAAGAGAATAACAACTTCTGCTCCGTCAACATCAACATTGGCCCAGGCGACTGTGAGTGGTTCGCCGTGCATGAGCACTACTGGGAGACCATCAGCGCCTTCTGTGACCGGTGCGCGCTGCCAGTGCCCTTCCTTCCCCTCCACTAGATCTGTCCCCCACGTCCCGTCCCTGGGTCCCCAGGTTTCCCTCTGACTCTTTGGCTACCCTGCAGGCACGGCGTGGACTATTTAACAGGTTCCTGGTGGCCAATCCTGGATGACCTCTATGCTTCCAATATCCCCGTGTACCGCTTCGTGCAGCGCCCGGGAGACCTCGTGTGGATTAATGCGGGGACCGTGCATTGGGTGCAGGCCACTGGCTGGTGCAACAACATTGCCTGGAACGTTGGACCCCTCACTGGTGAGAGGGTGGGATGCAGAGCCACTCAGCCGGTGATGGGGTGGAGCCTCATAGGGGTGGGGTGGGTTTGGAGGCAGCCAACTGAGGGAAGGGGCTGGGGTCCAAGCGGCTGGGGGTTTTTGGGGAATACTGTAGTGACCCCCTCTGGCCCCCAGCCTATCAGTACCAGTTAGCCCTGGAACGATATGAGTGGAACGAGGTGAAGAACGTCAAATCCATTGTGCCCATGATTCACGTGTCCTGGAACGTGGCTCGCACTGTCAAAATCAGCGACCCCGACTTGTTCAAGATGATCAAGTGAGGATCCTGTTTGGGAGGGAGCCCCTCTCCATCTGCCTGGTTCTGCACTTGTTCTGCCTGTCTAATGCTACCCCATATTCCATCTTCCTCTCCACCCTTTGCTGTGTGTCCTGCAGTATTACTGGGCTGGGGCGGCGTCTGGCTGACAGGGTCCCTGCTCTGAGGAGCTTTATTTTCTAGTTGTCTAAATAGATTAAAAAACCACGTGAAATGTCCTATTTTAGATGCCCAGGTCAGGGGATGTGATGTGGGAATGAAGTGGGAAAACCCTGTAGATGTGTGTGGGCTCCTGCCTCGTCCTGCCCGCAGCCCTGCCTTATCACCAGTCGCCCCCCCCCC
>PVKE010039491.1:0-14992 GCA_004027555.1 Craseonycteris thonglongyai
ACACATTCAGCCTTTTGCATGTGGTTTTCCAGTTTTCCCAGCACCATTTACTAAAGAGGCTTTCTTTTCCCCACAGTATATTTTTTGATCCTTTATCAAAAATAATCTGTCCATAAATTTGTGGGTTTATTTCTGGGTTTTCAATTCTATTCCATTGGTCCATGTGCCTGTTTTTCTGCCGGTACCAAGCTGTTTTGATTACTGAGGTCAAGCCTGATTTTTTACCTACCTTCACCTCTTTGTATCTGTCTGACTTTGTGCTCATCATACTTCATTTTTGTAGCCTCGTTTCCTTAACTGTGGAAATGGGGACAATGCCCAACTTCATTCAACAAATATACTTGTATATGTAGCACCTACTGTTCTAAATATGGGGATACAGTGACAAACAAAACAAAGGTCATGCTTTCATGGAAGCTACTATTTTAGTTGACATGACAGAATATAAACAAACATCTAGATAGGTCTTGTATATAATGCAAATGCATAAGTGATATGAAACAAAATGAAATATAAAATGGGATAAAGAAGGATAGAGATGGGAGCCATGTTAGATAGAAAGGTCTTTCTATGTTTATACTTAAGCTGAAACAAATAAAATGAGGTTAAGTCTGTTAAAGGAGCTTTTCAAAGATTGTTCATCATAAAAATATTATAACTAAAGGACTATAGCAAATACTTAGTACTTACAAAGGACTCAAACATGGTACGTATCATAAAAATTTGAGTTAGTTTCTTTTCTATCCTTAAGACCCACGTTGTTAAAATATAAAAGTGTTATTACCTACACAAGGGCACCTATAGGCACCTTGCCATGGACAGCTTTATCTTCTTATTATTTCCTTGGAAAATAGAAGAAATGAAAACAGAGAGCCTTAAAGAGATGACACTGTGTGATGGCACTAGGGAGTGGGGCAGGATGGTCCAGGGACACATATTGCTGAGGAAGGGAAGGGCCATGTTAGGCCCTTAGCAGCCCTGCAGACAGCCTGTGGTTTCATGGCATAAGCATGAAGACAGGTTGAGGTGGTATGGCAAGGTGAGAAGGAAATATGAGTGTCCATGCATAAGCCCACCTATGTGACCAGTTTGCTTACAGCTTGACCTTGTAGGGCCACTATAATTGTCTTTCTATTTTTAGAATGCATATATAGTTGCTGTCTTAAAATAGTATCTTTCCAAGGAAGCATCTGCCTACTACTAATTTGTTTCATACAGCAATGGGTTGTGAGAAGAGGAGTTTCTTTCTTTTGGGATGTCTAAAATATGTTTCTTTGTTTTTTATTATGTGGGAGGTATATCAAATTCAGTAATTTATACACAGGTTGCTCTCTAATAAAAAGAATTTGGCAGTGGAGAATCTGCATATTCAGAAATGTAAAAGGTCATTACAAATTCAGATGGATTTCTCACAGATGAGATCCCACCATATGAAAGAAGTTGAAGACTTTCATAAGGCAAATAAGCCTATGTAAGTGACTGTTCGAAAGTGCCAGGCAGACAGAGTGCATTAACTGAATAGGATGAATAGAATGAGGAATTTCTCATAGAGTATTTTTAGAGCTGTCTTCCTGTCTTGTTTTAAACACACACACACACACACACACACACACACACACACACACACACACACATGATCCTATGAAAAACATTCGATGCCATCTAAGAATAAAATTTTCTTCCTTAAAACAACAGTTTGAAAAATCTGGTGATATTAGCAATGTTTTGCCTCAGGCTAAGAGAAAAATTCAAAAAGGCGTATATGAACAATAAAAACAGACCGTGCACAGGAAAGCATTTTGTAAAATCTTGCATAATATAACAGCTGACCCTCTTGGAGTGTCGGCCTCTGTCCCAGATGCTGAATATAAGGCCACTAATTCTCAGGAGAAATTTATGAGGGAGCTTTTATTATTATCTCCATTTTGTAGACAGGAAAATGGAGATTTGCTAAAGTTCACCAAGCTGTCTAAAGTTCACAGAGTGTAAGACAAATTTATAAATATAAGATTTTCTGAAATTTGTTTCTTTTTAATTCTCTTTTGATTAGGGATAAAGTCATGTAGCAGAAAAAGAATAACAATAGGAGAAAGACTACCTGAGCTCTAGTTAGTTTCATTCCTCTCCGTCAGCCTGTTTTTCCATCCAAAAAGATCTAGTTCAGGTCCAGTAAAATCATTAAATAAAAGCATAAAGACAAAAGTGTTCTATAAACAAAGTAAGACAAGGCATGAGGAATTCGCAGTTTTTCCATGTTGTCAAATTACTGGCAGAATACCTGGGGGAGGAAATATTCACCTATTTGAAGGAATGTATGCAGTTAGTGTCTCCCTAAGAGCTGGGCAGATGTTCAGTTGCTCTTAGGATGGTGGTGAAGGTTGCATTTTTGCCATCTTCCTCATAGATATTTTTCTTCTACTTCAAGTGTCTTAAATAGCTGATTTATCAATTTGCTAGCTTAGCATGTTTCTGAGTGTGACTGTGTAAGTGTGAGTGAGTGAGTGAGTGAGTGTGTGCAAGGGTCATTGACTGAAGAAGCACCAGTAACCAGGGACAGACCTGCAACAACTGATGAGAGGACCAAGATTTTAGATGTGCCACAGTGACCTTAAAATAATATTTTTCTTTGGTAAAATGTGATGAGACTCCTGCCAGCACTATTTCCTCTGACTGTGAGTACAATTGTAGAAGCTGATTTGGGCCTTCTAATTACTTGTTTGACAGCTGCAGAGTTTATCCAGTAGCTCAGGGGAGAAACTGCCACCTTGACAGTGATTAGAAAATCCTCAATTTTTAATGTTTTCAATATTTATTCAGTATTTATTCAATGGCCATGTATTACCTTTATATCTAGAATAAATGTTTTTAAAATAAGAGAATAAAACACTGTATGAATAAAAACAACAAGAAAATCCTCAGTCAGCTGGCCACACTCCAGGCCTGAATTTCCACAAAAGTCTCAGCAACAGCAAGAAACTTTTATCCCAAGGCCCACAGGAAGAAAAGTTCCACCGATGAATTTATTTGTGTACCAAATGGGTAAAGCAGTGCCCTACCCAGTAGATGAAAACCCCCTGAGAACAGAAACCCTATCTACTGTGTTCAATGGTGGTTGCCCAGCAAGAAGGGAAAGGGATAGCATATAGTGACATACTCTGAAAAATGTTCATTAAGTGAATGAGTGAATAGACTTGCAGTAAAATGAGAGGTTCTACTCTGCAAAGTCTATGAAAGTCTAGAAGTTAAGTCTGCACAGGGGCAGGGAGGAGGAGAGGAAGAGAAAAAAAGGCCCAAAAATTTTATGAGAGTCTCATAGCCACTCCAGGGTAAATCAGAAGTAACACATAAATTTGTCTATGCCATGACTTGTTCCAATTATGTGTAGAGACACAAATCATAACATTTTCTAAAATTCTCATTATGTCTCAAGTTATAGAGCAGGGGTGTCCAAACTATTGGCTTCCCTGGGCCACACTGGAAGAAGAATTGTTCTGGGTCACACATAAAATACACCAATACTAACGATAGCTGATTCGCTTTTTAAAAAATCACACAGAAATCTCAGAATGTTTTAAGAGCTGCGTTCAAATTTGTCCTGAGCTGCATGCAGCCTGCAGGCCACAGTTTGGACAAGCTTATTCTAGAGTTTTCTGTATAATTAATCAAACAATATACTGCTATACTCTATTAGAATGGTTGTGTTTATGCTGCATATCACAAACATGGTCTGCATTTTTTTTTAAAGATTTATATTTACAAGCATATACTCATTAAAAGGTTCCACAAAATAATATACATGTGTGGTCCTGTGCACTTTACCTTTCTTAAGTATAGTTGGTATATAATCTTATATTGGTTATATTAGTTTCAGTTCTACACTGTAGTGATTGAACAGTTTCATAGCTTACACTATGATCACCCCACTAATTCTAGTACTCATTTGTCACCATGTAACATTATCACAATATTATTGACTGAATTCCCCTTCCCCTTTTCACCCATCCCCCCACACTCTCCCTTCTGGTAACCATCCTTTGGTCTCTGTTTCTAGGAGTCTGGTTTTGTTTTGCTGGTTTGCTTTAGATTCCCATATAAGTGAAACCATATGGTATCCATCTTTTTCTACCTGACCTATTTCACCTACATAAATACCCTCTAGATCCATGTATGTTGTCTCATGGCAACAATACATTCTTTTTTATTGCTGTGTAATATTCTGTTACACGCACGAGTGTGCATGCACATACACACCACATCTTTTTTATCCATTCATCTATTGATGGATACATAGGTTGCTTCCATATCTTGATTATTGTAAATAATGCTGCAACAAACAGACAGGGAGCATATACCTTTTCAAATTAGTGCTTTTGTTTTCTTTGGATAAATATCCAGAGGTGGAATTGCTGGGTCATATGCTATATCTGTTTTTAGATTTTTTTTTTATTCTAAAATTTTTATTTTTTTATTTTTGTTAAATTTAATGGAGTGACATTGGTTGGTAACAATTAGATAGTTTCCAGATGTACAACTCCACATCACATCATTCATGCATCGTATTATGTGCCCACCACCCAGAATCAGCCCCCTTTTCATCACCATATATCCAGTGCCCACTCCCACCTTCCCCCACAACTCTCCCTCCCCCCCACCCCCCTCTCCAGATAACCACCAAACCATTGAGTGTGTCATAATGCTGGTGCCCTCTCCTGCCTCCCCTCCCACTCTCCTTCCCCCCTCCCACTCTCCTTCCCCTCTCCTCCCCTTCCTTCAGGCAATCACCCAGCTAATGAGTATGTCCATAGGCCTCTGTGTCTTTATAATCAACAAGACAAGGAATAACAAGTGCTGGAGAGGCTGTGGAGAAAAAAGAACCCTCATACACTGTTGGTGGGAATGTAAAATGGTACAACTATGGAAGGCTATATGGAGATTCCTCAAAAAATTAGGAATGGAATTACCATATGATCCAGCCATCCTTCTACTGGGCATCTACCCAAATAACCTGAAACCCTTAATCTTTAAAGATGTTTGTACCCGCATGTTCATCGCAGCACTGTTCACAGTGGTCAGAACATGGAAACAACCAAAATGCCCTTCGATAGATGACTGGATAAAGAAGTTGTGGTACATTTACACAATGGAATACTACTCAGTGATAAGAAATGATAAAATACAGTCATTTCTGACAACATGGGTGGACCTAGAGACCATCTTATTCAGCGAAATAAGTCAGACTGAAAGAATCCGGAAACATCTGACCTCACTTATAGGTGTTTTTAGATTTTTGAGGGATCTCCATATTGTTTGCCATAGGTGCTGCAACAGTTTTCAGTCCCATCAACAGGGCACACACTCACTGACACATAGTATTTATTAACTTTTTTGATAATAGCCATTCTGACTGATGTGAGGAGGTATCTCATAGTGGTTTTGATTTGCATTTCCCTGATGATTAGTGATGTTGAGCATCTTTTTGTATGTCTGTTGGCCATCTGTATGTCTTGGAGAAAAAAATTTTTATGCCCTCTGTCCATTTTTTTTTATTGGATTCTTTTTGTAGTTGTTATTGACTGGTATAAGTTTTATATATATTTAAAATATCTACTTATTGGATATATCATTTGTGAAAATATTCTCCCATTTAGTAGGTTGCTTTTTTGTTTTGTTGATAGTTCCCTTCACTATACAGAAGCTTTTTAGTTTCATGCATTCTGGTTTATTTATTTTCATTTTTGTTTCCCTTGCTCAAGGGTATACATCAAAAAAAATATTACTCAGACTGATGCCAAACAGTTTAGTTCCTATGTTTTCCTCTAGGAGTTTTATGGTTTCAGGTATTATACACTTGAACTCACACTTGTCATTTACCTGGCTCACTTTCTATTTCTTATTTTTCTTTTCATTTTCATATTCTCTTTGAAAAGAAAAATATTATTTTAGTAGCTAAAATTGCTGGTTGAGTTGTTACTTTGCTAGTTAAATGTCTCTCTATATAATGTCTACCCACGGTATCACTGAATATATTCTAGTGGCAACCAGAGTATAATTATCTATATAACTATATTTTTAACCATATCCACAACTAAATACATTATTTTAATTTCATATTTGTAGACTTAGGTAGTATTGACTAGTAATGAAAAGTGAAATAAAGCTAATCAGACAAAAATATTTTTAACATTAATTCCTAGGAAAAGCTTAAGAATCATGAGTTCAAAGAATAGTCATAAGGATATTAAGTACAGTATGCAGGGCTGTCCAAACTTTTGGCTTCCTTGGCCACAGTGGAAGAACAATTTCCACATAAAATGCACTAACACTAATGATAGTTAATAAGCTCAAAAAAATTGCAAAAGAATCTCATAATGTTTTACCAAAGTTTACAAATTGGTGTTGGGTCTCATACAAAGCTGTCCTGGGCTATGTGCTGCCCATGGGCCACAGGTTGCACAAGCTTTGTAGGGAATATAGTCAATAATAATATAGAAACTAGACTTGCCCAGTTGAGCACTTCATAAGGCATATAAATATCTAATCACTTGTCTATACATAAAACTAATAGAATCTTATACATTGACATGTTAGAAAAATAAATAAATCTTAAGAGTCACAAGTATAACTAACTGAAGCCATTTTATCATGAGGAAATCAATCTACCAAACAAAATAAAGTCACAGATGTTAGTCACATAAAAAAAAAAAAAAAAAGGGGGGGAAGCCAGGATGGCTCAGTGGGTTAAGTGCTCACTTTGTAGCCCTAAGGACCGAGGATCGAATCCTGGTCCCAGCCCGTGCAGACCCATGTGATGAACTGGGGAGTTTTCCCAGTTCAGTTCTCACTGGGGCGAGACCCTGGCCCAGTTCCTGCCCTGTGCAACCCTGTCCACCTGTGGAATGAAACTATGTGGAAAAACCGATGATGTGCAACTATGGAGACTGTACTGGGCCCTCCCCATTCTCTCTATCTCTGTCTCTGTATATCTCTCTCTCTGTCAAAAACAATAAAAAAATAAAATAAAAAAAAAGGTGGGGGGAAGCCGGGATGGCTCAGTGGGTTAAGCACTTACTTTGCAGCCCTGGGAACCGAGGATGGAATCCCAGCCCTGGCCCGAGTGGATGCATATGCTGAACTGGGGAATACCCCCAGTTCGGCTCTCACTGGGGTGAGACCCTGGCCCAGGTCCTGTCCTGTGCAGCCCAGCGCCCACCTGTGGAATAAAACTATGTGGAAAAACCAATGATGTGCAACTATGGAGACTGTTCTGGGCCCTCCCCCTTCTCTCTGTCTCTGTCTCTGTATCTCTCTCTCTTTCTATCAAAAACAATAAAAATAAATCTTAAAAAAAAACCAATGCTTTGGATAAAGTAGCACAGTATGAAGGTCAAAAGGTCATGTTCCACCTAATACATGCTAAATCCAGACTGAAATGTTTTATTTTGCTACAGTCTCCTGTTATTTCAATGAAATCTCTCATTTTTTCAGAAATTATCTCCTTTCCCCTTAACTACCCCAAAACAACAACAACAACAACAATGGGCCTATAAGTGTAGCCTGCATAGACACATTAGTAAGTCCCTTTAAAAAGTTGCACTTAAGATTTATAACTTGAGGAAAGAGAAAAGAGTCATAATTATCAGAAATTCTAAAGACAAATTCAATATGGTAATACAAATATATATAATCCATTTTTTTAAATAAAAAGGAATTTCATTTACTCAACTGGGAAATTATAATCTTAGATGCTTAATTATTTCATATACCTAAAGTATTGCTTTGAGAATAGTCACAAATTCTTAACCAGAAATTCAAAGATGCAATACCTATAGCTGTTACTGAAATATCTATATGACTGTTTTTAAGGTCTTATCACTTTACTTTGTTGCAGGAATTGTCTGATATTTTCTTCCTAACAATGGGGTTAATCTTCATTGTTGGCATTGTGTGCTTTATGTCACAATATATACTATAATACCAGATTTTGAGTCATAATTTGGATTGCCTTTAATTACTCTAATAAGATTTTTCTTACTATCCAAACCCTACAATAGTGTATTAATACTGCCTCTTAAAAATAGCTAAACCATCATTTGATATGTAGAAATAAGATAATGACTCACTAATTACTGTTACTATTGCTCCTAAAACATTCAAATAACATTCGTCACTTTTGTTTTTGGGGGCCAAAAGTTTCACTTACGTACTAAATGTAAATAACCATTTTAAAACTATATGTTTATTAATTTTATCTATGTTTTTCTAAACCTCAAAGTGTTGAGAAAAACATCTGTTAGGTTTCCTACAATAAAAAAAATTATATTTGATTAGTACTCTAAGCAGAGCTCCAAATATTTATTAATTTCAATATATGGCTAAAATGAGATTAATCTTCCATTATTGAATGTGTATGAGTATTAAGGTTTTAAAACAATAAATCAAAATAGATAATACTTAATATACAGTAGTTATAATTCCTTTGTTATGTAATTATCTCTAGCCTTAATATAATTGTATGTAATGGGTTTGTTTAGTGATTTACTATTAGGAAATATGCACTCATACCTAAGTTACATAATAAAAAATTTTTGCTCTGGTTAATTAAAAGAATCAAATATTTTTTATATAATCTCTAACAAAACAACTGGACTATTAATAATAAATAAATAAGCTAAGAAAATGTAACAATTAATGGGCTCTGTTGAATCCACCCAATTTTGCAAAATAAAATTATTATGTGAAAATGAAATGTACAACAAATAGAAAATCCTCAAAATATACAACACACAGAGGTCAAAAAGAAACCACAATGAAAACTCAGATATTTGTACGCTAGATAGTAATACAAATAGGACATATTAAAACATGTAGAATACAGAAAAAAATGCTTAGAGGGAATGTAGTATTAAATACATATATTGCAAAAAAAATAGCTAAAATCAATAAACTATCCATTTTAAGAACAGAAAAGAATTACAGGTTGAACCACAAATTAAATAGAAGGAGAAAAATAATGAAAATAAGAGTAGAGAACATAGATAAATGAAATGGAAAACATATAAAAGAAGAAATTGAAGACAAAATTTTTTTTTCTGAAAGAATAAAATTAATTCCTAGTAACATTGATCATAGAACAAAAAGAGGAAAATTATTAATTCTAACACCAAGAATTTAAAAGTGAATAATGCTGTACATATTTTAAACATAAAAGTATACATTATGAACAATTTTATGGTAATACTTATACTTGAAAATGTAGATAAAAGAACAGATCTTAAAAAATCACCTGGAAGTATGGAAAAGATGGTGGCATGAGAGAACCCCGATACCTACCTGGGAAGGGACTTATGAACAAAAGGGAATCCACAGGGGAAACCCTGAGAAGCACTCTCAACTGAGAGAACCACACAATGCAGAACAACACCCAAAGGTTAGAGGAAAAAGGGAAGAGTGGGAGAAGGAAGGGGAAGGAGCAGTTCGGAGATAGGAACACAGAGTGCGACCCAGGTCTGGCAAAAATCAAGGGGGATTGGGGTGACTACAGTCAGAGTGGATCTAGATCAAGGGTGGGCTGGAAGCCGAGACCTAAGGAGCATGGAAGCCCAAGACTGTGCACAATTTAACATCCCAACTAAAGGGGCAGCACATGGTGCCCTAATCAAATCACGGAGCCTGAGGTGGAACAGCGACTGTGGAGCAGGGCGGCACTTCCTGGCAGGCAGAGAGAGAGCAGGGCACCAGCCCACAGCAGCTTGGCACCCCAGATTTACAAAGGACACACCGCTGAGCTCCTAAAGCTGACTGTGAGGGAGCACCTTTTGAAGACAGGGCTCTCCGAGTGAGGGCAGCAGCTTGAGTGGGAGACTGAGGGAACCAGCAGAGCCTCCAGCTGCAACTCAGGGGGGCAGGTCGATAGCCCATGAAGGCGACACACTTGGCTGCATTAGATGCACCTAAAGTGAAAACAACATAACCTGATGGAGGTCTTAGGGACCCAGTGGAGCCACCAGCCCAGATGCTGCTGCCGAGCTGAGCTGCGGCCTGAGCCACCAGCACCGTTACACCACTGACTGGGCCACAGCTTTGCCCCCGCCTACGTGATCTACTGGGCCTCCGCCAAACCCCGACCCACACCACCACCATGCCACCACCCAGTGGGCCCAGCTCACAGATGCAATTAAAGTAAAAGCAGCTGATCAGAGGGGAGAAAGAGCAGAGCTGCTGCGCCCCTGCCCACACTGAACCAGCAGCCCCCCTGCTGAAAGAAAAATCTGCTATTGAGTCTCAGGCCCACCATAGCTCCTACTCACATGCCCCCACCCCCTGCCCATACCTTCACTACCCTGCCTTCTAAAAACTAAGACAGCAACCTGAAGAGCAACCACAGGACACAGAAACTGACTGCTTCCTCCAACCCTCTCCCAAAATCTCCTCCTCACACAACTGAGCCCAAAAGAAAAAATAAAGACAAGCCCATCTGATAGGCAAACCCCCAGAGGGAAAACATACTCATGCTTAAAGTAAAAACAACCACATCAAACACAATGCACACCTCAGAATCCAAAGCCCCTCCAGAAGAACAGAGGCAAGCTTTAGTAAAGGAGCTTGCACACTTGGAATCAAATCTAAGTGAAACAGAATACAGGGCTGCAATAATCAAGACACTCAGAGAGCTCACTCAATGCTGGCAAAGTACCCAGACACAGTTAAATGACCTCAACAAGAAATTTTCTGAGCAAAATAAGGACTTTATCAATAAAATTGAGAAACTACAGCAGAACCAAAAGGAACTCCTTGAAATGAAAGGCATCATGGGAGAGCTGAAAAAAGAATTAACCAGAATAGAAAACAGGGCTGACCAGCTAAAGGAAAAAATGAGTGAAATCAAAGATAGAAACATGGAAATGTCACAAAGGAAAGAAGAAAGGGAAAAGGGAATCAAGAGAAATGAACGAGCCCTACAAGAATTCTCTGACTCCATCAGAAAGAACAATATTAGAATAATAGGGGTACCAGAAGGAAGCGAGATGAAATCCTCTGAGTCTACTAAAACAAATGGTGGATGAGAATTTTCCTAACCTCTGGAAAGAAATAGAACCCCAAATTCAAGAGGAAAACAGGAGTCCTAGCTTCCTAGACCCTCGCAGATCTTCTCCAAGGCACATTGTGCTGAAGATGACAAAAAACAAAGACAAAGAAAGAATCCTCAAGGCTTCCAGGGAAAAACAAAATATAACTTTCAAAGGAAAACCTATCAGGCTGTCACCAGACTTATCAGCAGAAACTCTGCAAACCAGGAGGGAGTGGAGCCCAATCTTCAAAATATTAAAAGAGAGAAATTTCCAGCCAAGAATTAACTATCCAGCAAAATTAACCTTTAGATATGAAGGAGGAATTAAGGCCTTTTCAGATATACAGAAGCTGAGGAAATTCTCCAGCTCAAAACTGGTACTGCAAGAAATACTGAAGGAGGCTATTCGGCCTGAATCAAGAAATCAAAATAAATGGAGAAAAGTTGGGACAACAGATAAATAAAAAGAAAAGAAGAAATGGATACAGGATATCCTCATATATCAATCATCACCCTGAATGTAAATGGACTGAGCTCACCAATAAAGAGGCACAGGGTTGCAGACTGGATTAAAAAACAAAATCCAACCATATGCTGCCTACAAGAAACACAGCTCAGCCAGAGAGACAAACACAGACTCAGGGTAAAAAGATGGAAAACAATACTTCGGGAAAATGGCTGTCAGAGAAAAGCGGAAGTTTTTCTCCAGCTTTTCTGATGAAATAGACATCAGGATAAAAAAAAATAGTAAGATATAAAGATAGACGTTTTTTTTTTTATAAAAGGGACAATACATCAAGAAAACATGACACTCATCAATATATATGCCCCCAATCAGGAAGCACCAAAATTTATAAAGCAACTACTAACAGATCTAATAGGAGAATTTAACAAAAATACAATTATAGTAGGGGATCTAAACACCCCCCTGACAACATTGGACAGATCATCCAAGCAGAAAATAAATAAGGAAATTGAAGCTTTAAATAATACTTTACAGTAAATGGACTTAATTGACATTTGTAGGACATTCCATCCTGCAACACAGGGCTATACATTTTACTCTAGCGCACATGAAACATTTTCAAGGATGGACCGTATCCTGAGACTTAAATCCAACCTCACCAAATATAAGAGCATTCAAATCATACCAAGTGTATTCTTGGACCACAAAGCACTGAAAGTAGAGATCAATTGCAAAAATTCAATTGCAGAGAGAATCACATGTATGTGGAGACTGAACAACATGCTATTAAAAAGTGACTGGATCAAAGAGAAATAAAAGAAGAGATTAGAAAATTTGTAGAAATGAATGACAATGAAAACACGACGTACCAAAATTTCTGGGACACAGTGAAAGCAGTATTAAGAGGGAAATTTATATCATTACAGGCCTATCTCAAGAAACAAGAAAAACTACAAGTAAACACCCTCACATCTCATTTTATAGAACTAGAAAAAAAAAATGAACAGAGGTACTCCAAATCCAGCAGAAGAAAAGAATTAATAAAAATTAAAGCAGAACTTAATGAAATTCAGAACAGAAAAACAATAGATAAAATTAATGCCACAAAGAGCTGGTTCTTTGAAAAAATCAATAAAATTGACAGAGCACTGGCTAGGCTCACCAAAGGGCAAAGAGAAAAATCTCATATTTTCAGAATACGAGATGATAGTGGAGAGATCACAACTGATACTTTAGAAATAGAAATACAAACAATCATAAGAGATTATTATAAAAGGCTCCATGCCACCAAATTTGACAATCTAGAGGAAATGGACAAAATTCTAGAAACATATAGTTTACCTAAGCTGAACCAAGAAGATTTGGATAACCTAAATAGACCAATCAATAGTGCAGAACTTGAAACAATTATCCAACAATTGCCCAAAGGCAAAAGGCCTGGACCAGATGGTTTTACCAATGAAATCTACCAGTCATTCAAAGAAGAACTAATGCCCATCCTCCTCAAACTACTCCAGAAAATTCAAGAGGAGGCAGTACTACCCAACTCATTCTATGAAGCTAAAATCTCCCTAATACTAAAACGTGAAAAGACAATACCAAAAAGCAAAACTATAGGCCAATCTCCCTGATGAACACTGATGCAAAAATCTTAAATAAAATTTTAGCTAACAGAATACAACAATGCATTAAAAAGATTATTCACCATGACTAAGTGGGATTCATCCCAGGGGCACAAGGATGGTTCAACATACGCAAATCAATCAATGTAATCCAGCACATAAACCAAACAAAGGATTAAAACCACATGATTATCTCAATTGATGCAGAAAAAGAATTCGACAAGCTACAACACCCATTTATGATAAAAACACTGAATAAAATGGGAATTGAAGGAAAGTACCTCAACATAATAAAGGCCATTTATGGCAAACCCTCAGCAAATATTACCTGAATGAGGAAAAGCTGAAGTCTATTTTCCTAAAATCAGGAACAAGACAGGGATACCCCCTGTCACCACTGCTGTTCAACATAGTGCTGGAAGTTCTAGCCGGAGCAATCAGACAAGAGAAAGCAATAAAAGGTATTAGAATCGGGAGAGAAGAAGTTAAACTGTCACTCTTTGCAGATGACATGATCCTGTATATAGAATACTCTAAGGACTCTATTAGAAATCTATTACAAATAATAAGACAAATACAGTAAAGTCACAGGCTACCAAATCAATATCCCAAAATCAACTGCATTTTTATATGCCAACAGTGAAACTTCAGAAGGAGAGATGAGAAGATCCATTTCCTTTGCAATTGCAAACAAAAAAAATGAAATACATAGGAATATGTCTAACAAAGAATGTGAAGGACTTATACACTGAAAACTATAAGACACTCTTAAAAGAAATTAAAGAGGACATAAAAAAAAAAAAGAAAAACATTCCATGAATCGACATAGTTAAAATGACCATACTCCCCAAAGCAATATACAGATTCAATGCCATTCCCATCAAAATCCCACAGTCATTCTTTCAAGAAATAGATTTTAAAACTCATCAAATTTGTATGTCACCACAAAAAACCATGAATCGCAAAAGCTATCCTAAGAAAAATGGATAAAGCTGGGGGCTTTTATCTGTACTACAAAGCCTCAGTAATCAAAACAGACTGGTACTGGCAGAAAAACAGATTCATGGACCAATGAAACAGAATTGAAAACCCAGAAATAAACTCACAAATGTATGGACAGATTATTTTTGATAAAGAAGTGAAAAATATACAATTGGGGAAAGAAAGCCTCTTCAGTAAATGGTGCTGGGAAAATTGGAAGACCACATGCAAAAGGTTGAATTTGAACTGCGATCTCTCACCATACACCAAAATTAACTCAAAATGGATTAAAGACCTCCAAATAAGAAAGGAAACAATAAATTGCATAGAAGAACACACTGGCACTAAACTTATAGACTTGCGGTTCAGGGAGGACTTTATAAATCTGACCTCAATGGCAAGGGAAGCAAAAGCGTAAATGAATGAATGAGACTTTATCAAGCTAAAAAGCTTCTGAATTGCAAAGGAAACCATCAACAAAGCAAAGGAGCAACCAACCAACTGGGAAAAAATATTTGCAAACAATGCCTCTGATAAGGGGCTAATATCAAAAATATACAAAGAACTCATACAACTGAACAATAAAAAAACAAGCAATCCAATTAAAAAATGGGCAGATGACCTTAACAGACACTTCTCTCATGAAGAAATATTCAACTTCACTAGCAATTAGGGAGATGCAAATAAAATCCACAATGAGATACCATCTTACACCTGTTAGAATGGCTATAATCAACAAGACAAGGGATAACAAGTGCTGGAGAGGCTGTGGACAAAAAGGAACCCTCATACACTGCTGGTGGGAATGTAAACTGGTACAACCACTATGGAAGGCTGTATGGAGATTCCTCAAAA
>PVKE010039492.1:0-14988 GCA_004027555.1 Craseonycteris thonglongyai
TAATCATTATGTACGCATGACTTATTTGAGATTTCACCATAAACATAAAATACTAAATATAACTATTTAGCAAAATACACATATACATATCTACAAACATACATATAATGAGTCTGTGTGTGTTTAAAAATCCAATTATGTGACTGTTATTCTAAATTTATAGGCCATTCATAATGCATATAAAAATTTTTTCAAGTTACTTTTTAAAGCTTTAAGATGAGCACACTTATTTATTACTACCAGTAAAGGGGACTTCAGGAACATCATTGAGTGTCTGAATTCCTGCTCATAATGAGGGGTTACTTGAAAGCAACTGGGAAATTTTTAAATTGATAAATGGCGTGAAGACAGGATGGGCACTATGCACTGAACTCCATTCCACTCATAAAGACTTTATGAGAATCCTACATAATACACATACACGGAAACTACTATACAAATTATCAAACGCGCTTTACACGCTTCTCAGTATAAATATAGGTTGCTCATCAATGTTATAGCATTTGCAATAACATTGTCAACTTAGTAGTGGGGATAAGCCTAAGCCTGTTACCTATATAAACCAATCTTTTAAAGGACCAATAGATTTATTAATTAAATTTTGCAGAAGTGATATTTTTCTGCTCATCACAAGTAAAACAGTTATTGTATTGCCATGAACACAACTGCTCCTATGGGATCTTGAATCTCGCTCAAATAATTTTTCTCTTGATTAAAAAGAAAAGAAAACCTAGTAGAAGATATGATTGATTAGTTGTACATTCTTCCGTATTAATCTTCTAAAAGGCAGCAGTGCTTAATTAATTTGAAAACAAGCTAGGTCTATTATTCTCTTCCCTAGTCTGATGCCCAGGAGTTTTCATGGGGCTTCTTAGCTATGAATTAATTGCTAAATTAAGATTTCCTACATAAAAACCAAGCCAAATAAAAATAAACATATAGTGTATGAGCTTTGTAAGCATAGTGTATGTAGCCTTTTAAACTGCCATATTTATATTCAGAAAAGAAATACACTTGTAATCCACCAAAGATCTCCCTGTGAGATTCTCCTTTATATGAAAACTCAATTGGACTTTGTTAAGACTTACATAATCCCAGAAGTAATTAGCAACTTGCATAGAGTTATATCTGCCTCCTATATGACATATTATTTTTTCCAAATAAGGTAGAAATTAAAAGGCATTGGGAAGGTAGAAAATATATAAATTTCTAAAATAGGGCTTGGCAAAATGCTTGGTTACATGTATGTTATTTGTTAAATCCTTGAAAATAATGGAAATAGGTCATTCTTTTCACTTGAGCATAAAATCGGGTATACAGTGAGCTACAGTGGACCAGGAATTAAAGGAACCTGGGTTGAGTTCCCTCCCCTTTTGCTACTTAGTATCTTCTGACCCCGAATGTGTTTATCTTAAGATACTTTCTAAGCCTCCATTTCTTTTTAAACACCACGAGAAGTTTGGATAAGGTTGAATTCTTTCTAATGTTCTAAGAAAATAAAACAAGACTACCTTGCATTGCAACTGACATTCTTCATTCTCCCTCAAATACTTTAAATAAGTCAATTAGAACCCACTTTCAAAAGAATTTTAATTGGTTGTCAAGAACAACTTTCTTACAATACTCCATGAACTTCTCTTTATTCTCATCAAGTAAGAAAGATTCATTATCAAAAACATCCCTACTTCCATCTCTATAGACTATCAATACGAGATATTAAAATTTGAAAATAATTTTGAATGAACTAATATGCAAAAATGATTAGGATGTTTCTCCCATGAGAGAAATATGAAAAGCCATATTATCAAAATTTTGGCACCCCCAAATTAATAAAAAAGAAATTTTATGGCTTTTTTCCCAGGAATAATATAGCGGTAAATAATCCACTGCTTAATTGTGTAAGTCAGAAAACATGGAACAATAGATATAATAATACCACTGTAAGTACTCAGTGAGACCATAACACTTTCTCTAATTTTATTTTCCTGGGACTTTATGGTATGCATAGCTACACAAAGCTAATCCAAGTATCAAAATCATAATTCAATAGCATTTACCATGAGGGGACACAGTGAACCAAGGCGGTGATAAACTGAGAACAAGCTATTAAACATGGTATAATAGAAAAAGAAAAAAGAAAAAAAAAAAGCCCTAAAACTAATTAATAAATCTGTGTTTCAAGTAGCATCCTATAAAATTCCAAATGAGTACAAGTGTAGAAAAATTTATTGCTTAGCCAGGGCTGACTAAAAAGTAGTGATGTTATATTTACTCATATAAAATTTAAATGCCTTTGCATTTTAAACTATACACCCAATTCCTAAAGACAGTAATGGAAGCTACTTTTCACCATTGTCCTTTACTCTCTGTGTAGGAAGGTATTTAAAATGAAAATAATGAACTGCGAATACACTGGGAAGATGAGAAATTAATCTGGATTTTCCCAACCCTGTCCCATAGTTTTATCTCTCTCCCTTCTGCCTATCCTATTAAGTCAACTGACACAAACTACATTAGTCTCCTATGGAGTTAACCCTTAAAGTTACTCTTATTCTTCCCTTGCTGGCCTATCATTTTAAGAGATCGGGCCTCTACAGCGGACACTCTTTTCCATCTCATATTTAGAAGCAGTGCAACCAAGCTTGGTTTTATCACACACAACAGGGCTTGTGAAAGTAGCAGTGAAATGCCATATTCAAAAAGAAAGAAAAACATCAACGGTTTTTAGTAGCATTTTATTACCTCAAGAGACGTAGATGCACACTAGTAGCTCATGAATGTCTATAGATGACTCCATCAAATTGTGGAGTATTGGGGTGTGATGAACAGAGAGCCACCAGCTGTGTGGTTCTTCCACTTTCCCCAGATTAACTCAAAGAAGTTGTCAGAGAATAGGTGACAACTGCTACCCTAGTCATTCATTTGTTTAACATCCCCGGGCACTGTTCTCAGTACAGCGGAAATGGAAGCTTATACAGAGGAAATGTTTGCCTCTGCTCTCCTAATTTCAGAACAAATAGGCCTCAAAAAACCTGCTCTTAGAGCAGGAGGTATCAAAATTACATATATGAACATAAAAACTGCCAAGACAATGTTTGTATCCTGTTTACAGATATATACAATATGTATACAAAGACTGTCTGAAAAGTATCCAGCCACGTAATATGAAAGATAGAGACATTTATGACTGGATTTTTTCTGGACAGTCCTTGTATACTCATATGTAATATACACACATATGTAAATATATACAATACTACAAATTCTATATGTACATATGTATTCTGTAATAAAATACACACATATACTTGTATACACATTCTGCTGTTAAAAGACTTGACTGTTCTCCCTGACTACTTAAAGGGAGGTATAACTTTTCTTATAGCAACCCACCCTGTGCTTGCCATCCATGAACTTATTCCAATCCTTTTATAACTAAGCCATGCATATTTCAGGTCTATATTATATTATGGAGTGAAGAGCTTTGTGGAGGACACACAAGATACTTTACATATATAGTATCTTATTTGTTCACAATGAGATTGAACACACTAATCTAAGTCTTACCACATATCTTGATCACTCCTCTTACAGATTAAGAAATAGAATGCAGTGACGTATCTCTTACCATTTGAATCCACAATGGTGATATTGGCAGAGGCACTGTCATTTCCTAACTTGCTGAACACTTTGCACATATATTCTCCGGAATCAGCCAGTGATGCTTTGGAAATGAGAAGTTCCGACTTCCTATAAAATCAGGAGCAATGTGGTATAAGTATATGTCACAGAAATACAATGATCATCAACCTACATTTCCCTATACAGTTTCCGAGTTTCCAAACTCCCCCCGCCCCACTCTACACATACCATATTAAAACAGAGCTTAGTAGTAGTAGTACATAGATGTATGATTTCACAGAGGAAAAGTGGGAGATATTATATGTAAGTTATACCATGGCTATAGTCTTAATTTTATCACCCAGATCAGGAATTTAAAAGATTTCTTCTCTAGTATTTCTTGTTATTCCTCTACCACCACCATTAACTACATTAAGCCTCAGATTTTTTTTTCAACCCAATTGGTAAATGTTCTTTCCTCTCGCTATATAAATGTCACCAGCCACTACAGTTTAGGAAAGTAAAAAACTATAAAATTTCTTACAAATCTGGTAATGGCAAATAGTTAAGGCTAGCATAGATTAAAATGCTCCACACTTCTTTTTTCGGTATAATAACATCAGGAGTTATAGTTATTTTGAATAAAGAGGATTTATCACTTCCAGAAGAAAGGGAATTCATCTTTCTATAAGATTCTCATTGCTAGGAGCATAGTACCACACAATTGGTCCTTAATGTTGAAATAAACATTCATGCAACAAATAGCACACTCTTGTATAAAACTCTGAATGATAAATCAATATTCAGCATTCTTTTTGAACAGGGGCAGCACAGACTTGCATTTGTCTATGTTTTACTGTCACACACAGCCTATAATTTAATCAATCTCTGTGATGTAAAATCTCAGAAATACTGGAATTGGCTCAGCGTTTACGGAAGCCTTTTAAAAGCATCCTTGTAGACTCAAGCCCGGTACTGACTGCGTGGACAACAGGGAGAAAAGCAGGCAGGAAGCAAAGACAGCAATGCAGAATTACATGCAAACCTCCCATTACTTACACCTTCCTAGTTTTTCAGTGAATTTTCTGGTCTTTTGTCATTCAATATTATTAATAATAATATTATTAATCAAGTTAGAGTGATTGTTCTAAATCTAATCCCTACTATCCTCCAGTCTATCAAATTGAGGCACCCACCCAGTTCCACGTATAAGCCTTATGGTCTTCTATCTTGTTGCTTTGCTTATGTCATTTCTTCCTCCTAGAATGGGGGCCCCACACTACTAACCATCAAGATACTGGCTGACCTTTAGGGGCCTTTCCTGACCATATAGCTGTAGCTGCTCTCTCCTTTGTATAAATTCTTATAGCCTTGAATACCTCTCTCATGATACTCACATTACAGTTAACTGGCACCCATGGGGATTGGTAGATGCCAGATAAATGTAGGTAGAGTCTCTGTTAACTGGTACTCAAGGAACCAGCACTGTCAAGCAACTGGCAAAAACTTTCAGTATATCTTGTCTCTTAGTCTATAACTTAAACTTCTCAAAGTGTCCTCACAGAACATACATCATTCACTGCTTTGTCCTTGGTGCACCCTCAAAGCATTATTAGCTGAATATGTGAGTAAGTACAGAAAATATTTGGATGGTTCCACTGAAGCTCTCTGGAAGACATAATGCTCCCACGGTTGGCTAAGGAAAGGAGGGTGCAATATTAAGAGGGCAGAGATTGTCCCCATCAAGGGCAACAACAATCAAATCAGCATGTGGATTAAAAAATTAACTTCATTAGTTGTGAAACAGGTACATTTGACCAAACAAAACAAAGTCTATTATGATCAGATAGGTTTGAAAGACATTAGGTTAAACAAAAACTGGTTTTCTTTTCTTTATTTTTTAAATCCTACAGGATTTCTCAGTCTTTAATATGTTATTGTACTCTAACTCTCCAAAGGGGAATTATACTAATTATTTAGTTTCTCTCAAACTTATTTATCCATGGAATTCTTGTCATTCACATGGCTCGTCTGTTACTATTTCCTGAAAAGAATGGTCTACAAAACAAAGTTGATGAAAAGTGGACCTAATATAATACCAGCATTGTTTATCTGTGTAAATATCTGAGGGCCACTTATACAGGGATATTTACATTTAATCAGAGAGATTATTCATATAGAAAAAGATCACCAAAATAGACAATTTTGATGACAATCATCTTGGCAAGTATATAGTAACATTTTTAATAATTAAATGTAACAACTCTTAAATGATCAAAACACAACAATATTAGGATAGTTACCCTTGGTCAAGTTCTGTTAACATTTAGTCTGGCTTATCTTATTCAAATCTAGTGTTTGTTTATTTTTTTAATGGATTATCAGCTATTTATACACTTTGTTCATACATGGCAAGTTTCCTTCATGACAGAGATCTATGTAGAATTGTGAGAAACAATGAAATCAAAACTACAGTAAGCGTGCCCAATCTAAAATAGCTAAAGGGTTGTAAGAATGTTCATTTACAACCACGAAACCACTAACAACAATTGATAGATAAATCCTGAAGAATGTCAGGAGGGGGAATAATATCCTAGCTTTCAACACAGAAGAAAACATGAATTCCTAAAATAAGATAATAGTGGTTTTTTGTTAAGCCCCAAAACTCTAAAAGAAACTTATTACAACAACATCCCGAGAATATACAATACCCCAAGATTATTATAATTCCAAGAACAGCCCTTCTTTCTTATTTATATAAATCAAGAAACACTCCTTGATGATATGTAAGTTCTTTCTTGACCCTGTGTCACTAATATTTTTAACTACTGGACTGGATCAAACTATAGGAAATATGGTCATAAAATTTACAGTTAACATAATCTTTTTTATAAAGTTTTATTTTATTGTTTTTGACAGAGACAGAGAGAAACAGAGGGAAGGGGGAGGGCCCAGAGCAGCTGGGGGCTGGACCAGGGCCTCTCACATGGGAAGCTTTCCCCAGAGAGAACTGAGCTGGGGCCACACCCCAGTTCAGCATGTGGGTTTGTGTGCGCCAGGGCTGGGATTCAATCCTTGGACCCTGGGGTTGCAAAGTGAGAGCTTGACCATCTGAGCCATCCTGGCTTCCTCTGCAGTTAACGTAATCTTAAAGAGATAGTTCTTAAAATAAAAATTTCTCCTAATAGAATTGGGCTGTGTTTCCTGGGATACTGTTCCAAGTAATATAAATAAGTGTTATGCTTAAAAAAAGAGAGAGAACAAGAGGGGGGGAAAAAAAAGACAAATTTTTATGCTCAAATGTTTCATTAAACAAAGCTAAATAGATTTCTTTATACCAGTACCTCTTAGCTGTTTTTATGTAAATATTTACTGTGAATTTCTAAGGCAGGCATGCCAAGTGGCTAAAGAATCCTGTCTATAGAAAACACCCTTGGGAATTCTAGTGCTGAACATCAATGGGCCAAAACCGAGATTCAATTTAATCAAGATAAGCATAACAAATACATTCACGTTTAAAAATCAGTGGCAGTAATACAGGCTGGGAGAGGCATGCCTTGACAACTATATTCCAAGGAAAAAAAAAAAAAGGATTTCAATTAGCCATGTGTTTAACATTACTTTATTTTAAACAACTACTAAATTAAGAAAAAAGAGAGAAAAAAGAACTTATGCACAATTTGGCCAAATTAATACTAAAACAGAGCATAAATCAAATCAGATAGAAGTCTGACTAGACTGCTCACTGGCTGAATCGCATCTAGAATGTTGAATTATGTTTTAAAATGGCTTTGATGAAAAATATCAATAACCAAAGGACTTCAGAGAAATCCTAGAGAAAATTCTGTTAAAGAAACAGAAGTCCCACTGGTAGGCAGCTATGAACAAGATAAGGATAGCTATTTAAATATATTTCACGGTTGTCATCTGGAAATAGAAATTATTTGAGGAGGCTCTTGAAGGAGAATTACACATTACAGGAACAAGGAGGCACATTTTGAATGATATTATAAGGAAGAACTTTTTCAGAATTAAAAAATGGATAGATTGGGAGTCTTGTGAAAGAGTTTTCTGTTTGGAAAGACTGAAGTCTGGATAACCAGCTTTCAAGCATCCTCAATAAAACAATTTTCATTCAAAGGAAGATTAAATTAGATCTGTGGTTTTCAACTATTTTTGCAGGAAAAAAAAATTCTGTTTTAAAATGGAAGTTAAAATCAGAGCCTCATTTTAAAAAATATGTTACAGAGAGAAGGTATTCATTCAGGTCAAGGTGGTTAGCAATGTCTTTTTGTAAATCAATGGAAATTTTAGGTTCTCCAGGAATACAATGGAAAATCACAGATCCAGCTGTTCATTAGGGCCCCTTTGAACCGTAATGATACATTTAACTTGAAATTCTCCAAACCTTGTGTTCTAGAGTAGGAATGGAAATTTCTGTAGTAAGAGAGTAAAAATAGACAAATCTTTTTAAAAATTATATATTGTAACAATTTGTAGCTTTGACAACTACTGATACAACGGTATTATTTTACTCTAAACAGGCTCTATGTACTGTCTGTCTATAGGAAATAAGTTAACTTGGAAAAATTACTGAAATTCCTTCCCAATCATAAAATTAACTTTTGCTCTTTAATTGACAAGTTATCTAGAAATCTGGGAGGGGCTGATATTTTGGTAGATTTTAATTTTCTAAAACTATTAAAAGTTAATTTATGTAAAGTGTTTAAAACAATGCTTGAAATACAATAAGCTCCTGATGACTATGACCTATTATCACAGTTACTTCTTGCACTCCTGCAATACTAAGATTTTTTAAAGTAAGCATTACTTTTGAAATCAGAAGAAATAATACAATGCAAAAATAAATTAATACCTATTTATAAATGAATATTCAAAATAGTATTATTTTTTCTTTTTTTATATCAAAATGCAAACAGTGTTCTTTCAATAAGTGCTCACTGACAAAAAGGATTCAAGGTTCCAATAGCTACTATCTCATTTTTCTTATTTAACTTGAGTCTTTCATTACAATTTATAGGCCAAGGCAACTTCAATGCATATTAGGGATTAATTTACAAAATTTCATTCCTCTGATCATGAAAAGAATCATATATGAACTGTGTGTGTTCTTCAGACACAGTAGAACATCCAATAGTGAGAAGGGTAGAGAAAAGGAAAGGGACATGACAGGAAATTATTCTACTATACAGAACCAGGCACTGTACCAAATGTCTCGAATAAACTATATTTTATATTGAAGAAATTTAAAATTTTCTTACATATAAAGTTAAAATGACCTGCCAGAACTGATCAGCTAAAAAGAGAAGGGAATATGTATCAATGCTTTCTATTAGAGAGCTTTAAAAAAATCTGGAAAAATTAATAACAGGAGAAATAATTCTTAAAATTTTTTTTTCAGGGGATGCCAGGATAGTTCAGCAGGTTGAGCGTTTGCCTTGCAACTGCGAGGTCTGGGATTCAAATCCCAGCCTCAGCCCATGCAAACCCATATGCTGAACTGCAGCACAACTGGTAATCATAGGGATAGTGGCAAAGGTTCTCACCTCCCATGTGGGAGGCCCCCAGGTTGGTTCCGCCCAATGCGGCCCCACATCCACCTGTGTGGAATGAAACCATGTCACAACTAATGATGTACATTTAAAAAAACTGCTCTGGGCCCTCCCCCTTTCTCTCTCTTTTTCTCTCACTTTCTCTCAAACAATAAAATTAATCTTAAAAAATTTTTTTTTCAATTTGAACAAACTAAGTAGAGCCAATTTTAAACTAAATTAAAATATGCAAGAGCAGAAATAAAGAATTGAGACAAAACGAAAGGCATGCAAATGTGTGTGCCATACACAAACAATAGGAAGTCAGCCTTTAATAAGGCTACTGAAGGACAAATATTTAGATGACGCCAATCTGACAGCCCTAATATGAAACTATCACACACCAAAGCTCTTTCACCAGTTCTCTTGATCAAAATCGTCCACCAGGCAAAGGAAACAAGAACAAAGGATAAGCAGACACATAGCACTGGGACAGTTTCCATTTCTGATAATTGGTCCATTTTGAGTTAATTTACCACATATTGCTTAGCCAAATCAAACAAACAAAGGCTCAAGTGTGAATTCAAAATTATAGGAAGGGCATGTAGGAATGTAGTTTATTAGTAGGAGCAGGGGCAGAAGGGAGATAAGGTTTTGCAAAATAACAGAAATTGCATACTGGTGTAAAAGCTTTTCATAACACTAAGGGATTAAAAGGAAATTCTGGCTGGTATGAACAATCTAGATTATACAATATGAAAAAAGAAACCTAGACTAAGGATTGGAAAAGAGTCAATGTTGTACTTAAAGAGCGTCCCAGGGAAATCCTAAACCTCACTCTAAAATTCATCTCTGCTTGGTGATCATGGTCTGAGATAAAATTGATTGTTTCTCAGACTTTTGGCTGAGATCAAGGGTAGTAAGACAAAGTTTAAGCAAGTAACTAAGTAACCACCGCAAACCATTCACATTTTGAATACTTTCATAATGAAAAATAAATATGTAGATGAAATGGAAACATGACTCTAGCACTGTGTTGTGACTTCACTGTAAATAGAAAAACCACTAATAGTTGTTAAAAGACATGAGACAGAGTGAGATCAATTGCAAACCCAAGTTTTACCATTAGCATTAGATCCATAGGAAGAAACTTAACTCCTTTCACTCTCAGGATCTTACTTTTAAATGGGTATAAAGATAACAGTATTCATTCTCTTATATTTCTAAGATAACTTGAAATAATAGAGAGCATGTTGCAAATGTTAATTACATTTAAATACAGTTTGGTCTTTGATCCTTAAAAAAAAAGGTGACAACACTAATTTCCTTTAAAGATATAACTTCAGAAATAACTGAATACCCAATTCTGAAACCTGAGAAGTTGATCCATTGATCAAGTAGCTGCCCATATTATATAAAGTGTCTTATTTTCAGAAGATCAAATATGTTAAATGTTTTGCTAAGAGTAATTTACAATCACATAATTTGAATAAAACATCTTTTTTTTTTTTTTAATTCTTTCCAGCAAGGCTATTGTTTAAAAGAAGTAATTTCTGAATATTGGCCTTCCCGGTATAATGGGATTTAATTTATGGGTAGATTGTGCTCTTAGCTATCTGGACCTCTGAAGCCAATGTGAAAGTGCTTTTCTGAATACTAATGATACTTTTGTATGTCATCCAAGCCACAAAACAAGTTACCTCTTCAGGTACAAAGGTACTCTTTCAAAACCATATTTATTCTAAGCGGCTCTCTCCCACAGTTTTTTGTTTGTTTGTCTGTTTTGTTTTTTCTGGTTTGCTCCTTATTTTCACCTGAGCTACCCAACTTCAATTGCTGCTCTCCAAGTATCCTCAGACAGAATGCCTACAGTGTACAGATGCTTTTTTTTCTGTTCCTACAGCCCAGATAAAACTTCTCCCTCTGCCCTTCCTGCCTCCCCTCCTTTCTAGGAAGCTGCTGTTATCCCTGCCTGGGTCCCCTCTCCGATCTGTGTTAGCCTCCTTCTACAGCATCCCATGATTATCACTATTGGACAATTTGCAACTGAGTATTACAACTCTCCCCTCTAGACCAAGCCCTTGAGAGCAGGGAGGCAGGGTCCCCTCTGTGTATGCAGCATCTCTGATATAGGGCCAGATATGTAGCAGCTTGTGCAGTATAGGGCAACATTTCCCATTACCCGCCCACTGCTCCGTTCTGTCTGGCCTCTTTTAACAGGGCCTGTGACTGACTGTGGTTTCTGCTCTTCTCTATAACCCACCACCCCACCTCCCTCACCCAGCCAGAGGGGACTCTTCCCCTTCAGTAAAGTCAAGTCCACCTCCGCAGACCTAATCCTGAAGCTCTCGTGGGTCTGCTCTTTTAACACCCATGTCACTTAGTGTCAGTAACCTACAATTTAGCACTTAGCTTTATTGTCGGATACGATGTGCTAGATATTTCATCTCCCTAATTAAATCTTGACATGATAACATAGAATTTATCTCAGTCTAACTAGTAATTTTCTAAAAGACCATTATTTGTAAATCAATGGACTCCTTAACAATTTTGAAGCTCCCCAGCACAGCGGTATTTCAGCACATGATCAATGGAACACCTATATTTTATGGAAGTCTGAATTAGGTAATCTCTATACAATCTTAGGACCGCTAGGTGTAAAGGCAACACCCTGTGATTCTTTCCTTTCTCCACACTCCTGGCGTAAACCCTTTCATGGGAACTTAAATATGATTGATAGAAATAAATGAGACATTAGCCTACATGTACAGATAAGCTGGTTTCTTACTCACTGGTCTAATAGATAACAAACAAACCAGACACTAAAATCTATCTCAAAGTATTTTTTTTTCTTGTTAAACTTCTCTATAAGAATTGCACTTGGGAAAGCTGGGATGGCTCAGCGGGTAAAGTGCTCGCTTTGAAGCCCCAAGGACCGAGGATCGAATTCCGGCCCTGGCCCATGCGAACCCACATGCTGAACTGGGGTGTACCCCCAGTTCAGTTCTTGCCGGGACCTATGTGGGAGGCTCCCGGCCCAGTTCCTGCCCTGCGCCCACCTGTGAAGTGAAACTATATGGAAAACTAATTTGCTGTCAACTATGGAGACTGCTCTGGGCCTTCCCCCTTCTCTCTGTCTGTCTCTGTCTCTGTTTCTCTCTGTCAAAAATCAATAAAATAAATCTTTTAAAAAAAACTTATTTTTTCAATTCACTCACTTTATTTTCTCCATACTTCACATGTACACGTTATTAAACATGATTGCTTTCTACTTTTAAAGAAAGAGGCATTAAGGAATCCAAAAAAAAATAAATTTCTGTTCCACCTAAGTTTTACTAGCTGTGTGATTCAAGGCGAGACATAACACTCTTGACCTTTGAGTTCTTAATCTGCAAAATTAGACAGTCACCACGTGCAGTTCAATTGCCCTTACTGCCTATGGAAATGTTGTGAAAATAAAATATTCTGTATGAAAACACAAGGCTACTTTACAGGATTATTTGTTGTATCTTTGAAGTACCACCTGCTGTAAAAAGTGGTACCAACACGTTCCCTCACACTGTATTATACTTCCAAATCAAGAGAGCTTGCTGAAACAATCAGCAACAAGAATAAGCAGTGTAGTTAATAAAACAATGGAAACTAGAAAAAAAATCCCCAATCATGGTTATTATAGTAATTTAAAAATTAGGCAAGATCAAACCAAATTTCCATTGCAATCACTGCTTTCTCTTGCTCTTAAGTGTGTGACAACTTTCTGGTCAGATATCCTACAAAATCAAAATACAGAGCAGAGATTATTTTGTTGTTGCTTCTGTTATGATACATAAGATTTCAATGGAATCCTGTGATATGGGAGTAAATAAAATGTAATCTTGGGGCTTTAAACCACTAGTATACATGTCACATTTATTAAAGGACTGTTGCCAAGCAAAAATCCAAAATACTTCTCTCTTGCCTAATTTCGGAATATAGTTTGATATTAGGAGAACATTTCTTTTCTTTTTTTTTTTTTAAAGATTTATTTATTGCTTTTGACAGAGAGAAGGGGGAGGGCCCAGAACAGTCTCCATAGTTGCACATCATTGGTTTTTCCACATAGTTTCATTCCACAGGTGGAAGTGGGGCTGCACAGGGCAGGAACTGGGCCAGGGTCTCACCCCGGTGAGAACTGAACTGGGGGAACTCCCCAGTTCAGCATGTGGGTCCACACAGGCCGGGGCCGGGATTCAATCCTCAGTCCCCGGCGCTGCAAAGCGAGCGCTTAACCCACTGAGCCATTCCGGCTTCCCCAGGAGAACATTTCTTAAATAAGGAAATAAATAATGTGAAGAGTGTAGTGATAATGAAGGAGCATCATTTTAGAGCAGGTACAGAACATACCTACCAAGCTGTTATAGGAATCACATAAAGCCCTTCCAAATAGGGACCTCTCCAAGGAGGGCAGGAAAATTTAAGATTCCTGCTACCCAGGATTACCTGATTTTGAATTGGCTATTGTGGTGATGCAGGGTAATAGACCTGTCCATTAAAAATCCTAACTAGAATTTTAGCCTCTTGAAAATAGTGCAAATTCAACTGATTACATTCTAACTCTTTCTATCAATCTACGGTAGGTATTGGTTGAGCTTTAAGCTGATGTTGGGATTCTGATCATGTAAGGCACTGGTACTCTAAACAGCATTTGTCTTATACTGAAAAAATTGAATCTTAGGATCTAACCTATCACTACTCCAACAGCTCCCATGTAATCTGTCTTTCTCTGTCCCTTCTACTTATTTCCCTCTCCTCACCCTACAGCTCTTCTCACACACACCCTTTCCTTTCCTCATCCAGAGGTTGTAAGAATCAGAAACTTCATATTCCTTCTTATATAATGACACCATTTCTGGTTATCACCCAATGAAAAATCTTTCCATTTATTGTATATGATGTTTCTTGAGAGTACACTGATTTATTAGGCTGCATGCATTTTTTTTTTAATTTATATTTATTTATTTATTTTTGACAGAGAGAGAGAGAGAGAGAGAGAGAGAGAGAGAGAGAGAGAGAGAGAGAGAAAGAGAGAGCGAGAGATACAGAGACAGAGAGAGAACTGAACTAGGGGAGCTCTCAGTTCAGCACATGGTTCCGCACGGGCCGGGGCCGGGATTCGATCCCCAGTCCCCGGCGCTGCAAAGTGAGCGCTCAACCCACTGAGCCATCCCAGCTTCCCCTGCATGCATTTTTATAGTTCATATCATTCAATTGCCAGGCATTGCCTCTGCCATGACTGGCATTAACTTACCCTGGCTTTTTTTGTATTTTGATGTTTTGAGGTTTGTTCTTTCGCTTTAATTCATTCCCATTCTTGAACCACTTGAATCTGAGAGGGGAATTTTCAGAACTGGTCTCACACCGCAGCACTAGTTTAGAGCCCGCAGCAGACTCCTGGCTTTTCATCTCTTTCAATCGTAGAGGCAAGGCTGAAAAGAGAAAGAAAAGAAGTTCTGATCACCTGGTAATCTTTTGAAGAGAACCATTCATTTCGGTGGAGCCTGAACAAGACACCATTCCCAAAGGTTTTACTGTCTGACAAATAAAAATGGGGGTGGGTTGTGTGTGTGCGGGTGGGGGGGTGGGGGGGGAGGGGGGGAAGGGTGATATTAGCTTCATAGAAAGAGTTGGGTAGTACTGCCTCCTCTTGAATTTTCGGGAGTAGTTTGAGGAGGATGGGCGTTAGTTCTTCTTTGAATGACTGGTAGAATTCATTGGTGAAGCCATCTGGTCCAGGCCTTTTGCCTTTGGGCAATTTTTGGATAATTGTTTCAAGTTC
>PVKE010039493.1:0-14990 GCA_004027555.1 Craseonycteris thonglongyai
TCGCTTTGAGGCCATGAGGACCGAGGATCGAATCCCGGCTCCGGCCCAGGCAGGACCCACGTGCTGAACTGGGGAGTTCCCACAGTTCGGTTCTCTAACTGTCTCTGTCTCTGTCTCTCTCTCTATCTGTCAAAAAGTAAAATAGAAATAAAATATGCACTGAAGACAAAAAGATAATTTCTCTCTATAAATGTGAAAAAAGATAAAAAAAGAAAGGCAGAAAAAAAAAAAATATCTCCTTTAGCCTTTGGTCAAATTATGTAAAATATATCTATCATGAGATAAATAGATAGATCATATATGTATAGATGGACAGATGGTAGATAGATGATAGATAGATAGATAGATAGATAGATAGACAGATAGATAGACAGATAGAAGATAGATATTATAAGGAAAAGCTTGCAAAAAGTTTAAGCATGTCCTATCTCAGAAAAATAAAACTTTAAATCAGCTCCCTTTAAGAACTGTGATTCATGTCTTTATGGCATACTGTCAATAGCGTTGCCTTTACAAAGTAAATTATTTTTGCAATTTCTATTTTATTGACTTATAGATGTATGGCATAAGAGATTAAGTGATGTGACTACAAGCAGAATAAGTATAGGACAAAGAGTAAAGGCATATATTATTTGCATAATAAATTATTATCAGAATATTGGCAACTTGATTTGGGATTCATACACCAGCATGAATGTAAAGATAATTTACAAAAATAAAGATCAAAACACTTATCAGATATTTACAGCATTATATATAACAATGTATAACTCAATTTACTCTATTTCCTCAAGTAAGCCCTTGCCCCCATTCTGCCTTAATTTTAGCTACTCTAAATGCCTGCCCAGCTAGATATTTATATAATAAATTAACCTGTGAGGTCATCAACTCTGCCTTGACCCCAGGTGACATGGTAATTCATGAGTTTTGGGTCCACATGTGCTATCTATATCCAAAGGGAATTTCTTTGTAAATTCCTGCAATCTCCCATGTCCTCATCAGCCCCCAACTTTATAGATTTTGGTCACATCCCCTTTAATTAACTTAAATTGATGAGTTTAAAGTTGGTGTGTATATCTTCTCTGGACCCTTTCCCAGAATATTTTTCCAAATCTAGATTTCTCAGATTAAGTATTCCCCTTGAACCTCTAATTTGAGTTTTGAAACTTAACCAACTAATGGAGATAAATTCATGTTTGGAACTTTATTATGTCTCTGCTAATTTTATCTTATTTATTATTTCCTAAATCATTCCATAAAAATCAGTCCTATTTCATAATCTGAAAAATCCGGCTTAGCAAGGAACACTGAGTATCAATACAACTATGGGAGGACAAAGTGGGAGAAAGGCTATGAGTTTCTTCATTCAGTGAAATACTGTGTTCTGACTGATTTATGTAAAGTAAACATATCCAAGCCAGAAAAAAAAAAGAAAATATGATTTTTAAAATAAGAACATGTATATTCACTGTGGAAGCAGGAGGAAGAAAAAGAGGGGAAAGAAGAAAACGTTATGCTTTTAAATATAAAACATTCGAAACTGGAAATCTTAAATTTGGAAGATATTACATTTATCTTTGGGCCTAGATTAGGAGAACACAATATTAACTAAATATCAATGAAAAAATAATAAATAAATAATATAATCCATTTTTCTAAATTCATTTTCGTTTGATCCTATTTTATTTACAATTCATCCATATTTTTACTTCATAACTAACCCAGCATGAAAAATTACTGTATTTTTTCATGAATAAGATGATCCTTTTGTCTAAAATGGTTAGACCAAAAATTGGGGGTCATCTTATACACAGGAGTAACCCATGTATTGATTTCTTAATGTTAGGTTAGAAAAGTAGGAGTTGTCTTATACATGGGGGTGTCTTATACATGAAAAAATATGGTGTTTTCTATGTAGAAAGAATGTTTATAAAGTAATACATCATGATAATTCAAAATTTATTCTGAAATTTTTTTTATTTGATATTTATTTTATTGTTTTGAGAGAAGCTGAGAGAGAGAGAGAGGAGGGGAGAGCCCAGAGCAGTCTCCATAATTATGCAACCTTAGTTGTGACATGGCTTCATTCCACACAGGTCTATGTGGGGCTATGTGGGGTGGGAACTGAACTTGGGGCCTCCCACGTAGGAAGCAAGAACTTTTGCTACCATCTAGTCATCCTGGTAGTTACCAGCTGAGCTGCAGTTCAGCATGTTTGGTTTGCATGGGCTGGGGCCAAGAATCAAAGCCCGGTGGCAAGCACTTGACCACTGAGCTATGCCACCATGCTCCTATGTCCTGCATTTCTTTCCCTAGTATTAAATGTGCTATTTTTACGGAAACTTAGACCTTTGTTTTATCTGTCTTATTTATCCTACTCACAGAAGAAAAAGTACATACTGTTTCCCAGATCCTAAGTTCTGTAAACATAGATTAAGTATATTTGAGGTATATGGGAAATCAGAAACAATGACCTTTATTTAGACTTCAGAAGCATCCCTTTTCCATATTGAGATGAAATCTTCTTTCCCACTCACCAGATATGCATCTTATCTATCTCTAAGAGTGGATAAAATTTACAACAAAAAAATTAAGAGTGTTTAAGAGTTATGAAAAAATCCACAGTACCACTGACAATGTGGAAAGGCAGATTTGGGGGGTGGGTTTGTGTTTATCACACTGTTGCTATAGTGGACACACTTTCTCTCCCTTTCTTTACCTAAATGAAGGAAGGGACTTTTGCTTTGATGATGAGAAGTAAAGGACTGTAAGTAAACACTGGAAATGACTCTTTTAATTAAGTCAATCTGGGGCTTTGATGATGTGGTAGACTTCAGACTTCCTTCATGCTTTGAAGATGCTGTTACTCCTCCATCATCAAGTCAGACAGAAGAGGATATGATGATTAAATGAAAAACTACTGTCTGAGTATTAAGTGTGTGTCTTATGCTGTTTCTCTTGAGAACGTATATATGCTAGGCAGAACTACTGAAAAGTGAAAAGAAGATACTATTTAAAGAACCAGCTTTATTTTTCTGGGCTATGAGTCATAGAAATGACCATTTAGTCCATTTTTAAACACATAATATTTTCCTGGTAAGATATATTTAAGGGGTAAAACTTTAAGATTATCTACAGAATAAGGTATGAGTTCTAATGGCTATAAGAATTCATTCCTGACAAAGTTTCTTTATTTTTAGTTGTTCTAGAAACCATAGATTATAATCTCATATCTGCAAGAGTACTATCCAATTGACGGCCTGGTTACATTTGAAAATCACATTCAGTTTTCTCTAGTATTCTATAATCCAGAATTAAAACCCCACCCTTGTGAAAATAAATTTTCTAAATGCTTTAAGAAAGCAGTGAACTAGACATACATTTCAGAAATAGTAACAAAATCTTAAGAAATATTTGATTCAAAAACCAAAGGCATTCACATTACATGTAAAATTTATGAATCTTTAATATTTATTACAATTATAAACCAACAATACTTGAAAATATCTGAGGAATTTCAGGAAGCTGGAAAGATAACTATAAAGATCTCCTTATTGTTTGCTTTGTTGTTTTAATGATATCCTTCTTTCATGTGACTCTTACTCTCTTTTTTTTTTTTTTAAGATTTATTTTATGGTTTGAGGGAAGGAAAGAGAAAGACAGAAGAGATGAGGGCCCAGAGCAGTTTCCATAGTTGTACATTGTTAGTTGTGATAAAGTCATTCTACACAGGTCAATATGGGGCCGCACAGGGGTGGGAACCAAACTGCCAAATCGAAGGCCTCCCGCATGGGATGCGAAATGTCACCTCAGCTGTGGTGAATTGAAAGGGGTGATATTGGCCAACAGAAAAACCAATTTTGGAAGTTTACAAAGTTTCCTGGGTATGAAATAATAAGGATGTATGAGCAGTACTGTCCAAAAGAAATATTGAATGTTAGAATGAGGCTGGGTGACATGAGAATATGAAGCTGTAATACTTAGAAAAATTATTTGAGTCTTTCTTCAGCTTTATTCAGGTGGAATTTACTCAATTGCCCTACTAATTACAATGCTTTGTTTTGCTCTTTGTATTATCAAAAATATTACGCCTGTCCACTTTATGATACAGAGGCCTGAGTTATTCTTTAGTTTGTACGCTGAGAAAATTATTGAGTTTAATGTTCTATTTGACATTATCTGGTATACTTTTTTCAAATACAATCCCAGAACCAAGCACCACTGAAGGAAATGTAATCCCTCTGTGTTTGGTGCTCCCAAAACACCTTGTATATACTCTTAGTATGTTTCATTTTTGTTTTGTTTTGTTTTAACATTTTAATCATTTTTTAAAGATTTGTTTTATCATTTGAGAGGACAGAGGATTGGGGGGTGGGGGGCAGGCCCGGAGCAGTCTCCATAGTTGTGCATCATTAGTTGTGACATGGTTTCACTCCACACAGGTGGATGTGGGGTTGTGGGTATGGGAACAGGACCTCAGGATTACAAGAGAAGCACTCAACCTCTGAGCTATCCCAGCGTCACTTCTAGTATAGTTCTTACCATATTGCATAGTGATTCACTTTTTGGTTTTGCTCAGCTGAAGAGTGACACTTCTAGGATTTTATTTTATACATCATTAAGATTCACTAGGGCATGTTCTTATCTTAATCTGGTTCTGGAATTACACAACCATGGTCTGAATATTTATTCAGTGATTAACTTCCCTATGTTTCAGTTCAATTATAAGTGAAGATAACAGTGCCTCCCAATATGATATGGCTGAAGTAAAATAATGTATGTTAAGATCTAAGCAAACTACCTAACACCATATAATTAATTAATAGATTAGAATAATTGCTATTACCCTTCTTTGGCACAGTATATGGAAACGTATAATGAATATTTTGACAAGCTAACATTAAATGCCACACACAAATCTAAGTACTTGCTAATCATTTAATCCTTACAGTAAGGGTAGACATTGTTACTCTATTTGGCAGTTTTGCAGATGACTAAACCGAGACCAGAGTAATTATGTAACGTTACCAAGGTTTCCATAGCCAGTGAGTGGCAGAATCAATATCAGAACCACACTGCTTATTGCCTCTCCAGATAGAAGAATGAATTATTTTATTTTATTTATAGCTCCCCCCCCCAAAAAAATAAACTATCAGAAAATAAAAAAAGAAAATTATTGGTATCTTCTATGTGCAAATGAGACCAAGAATAAGCCTATTTTTCTCAATGAGGCAAATGAACTATTGAAGAAATGAGTGCCCGTTTATAATGCATACATACACTAATCCTATCTTAATTGTTTTTGAACGATCATCATAAACAACATCAGCAGCAACAAAATCAAACAATCTGTCAAAGGAAGGGATTGTCATGAACTGAGCATGAGGGTTGGGAAGAGAGTGAAAATGCAGTAACAAACTGATCGCAACAAATACATCTATCCTGCTTCTGTGATTACTTGTCTTATTTGCAAGTCTCCCACTTGGATCTATGTACAGTAAAATACTTGTTTCCAGAACATTTAGGTCAGGCACTCAGCATCACTAGCCACTTTGGGGAGAAAACACTGTGAAATATTTATCAGAATTTTTGTACAACTGTGACTTTTTAACAATAGTAAGCAAATGAATTATTGCTTAACATAAAATCTTAATTTTCCTTACATATACTTAATATGTTTCTAGTAGTGGGGTTGAGGTGGGGATTTTCTGTTATTTCTGAGCCAAGAAAACAAAGAGTGATGAGCTTTATATTTTCTTCTCTCTTTTTTATGAATTCAATTAAGATTATTAACAGAATATATGTCAGAGCACATATTCAAGCTGTGTGGTCATTAGACACTGGTCAGCACCAGATTTCCAAATTGTTAGAAATCAGTATTCAGGATGAAAACATTGTAAACCTCTGCAAGAGATACAGACAGAAAATAATGTTTAGTTTATGCCACTTAGACATGAAGGAGATCATATGATACACTGATTACATTGCTGTTTCCAGGATCCAGACAGACTATTTCTGCTAGTGTTTATATTGAAAAAGGTTAACATAATATTAATACTTTTGGGGGGTTAGACTCCAGAACCTACATTTATCTTGAATCTAAGCAAATAGCTCAATCTTTATTGTCAATAAGTATTGATTGTCCAATTTCCTCAAACTAAAATTTGAGAAAACAGTTTTTTCCGACTAAGTTACTGACAGTTTTCTCTTTTCATGAACACATGGAAGGCATTTTCCAGCGAAAAATTAAAGTTCTTTATATTTCACAAACTTGCCAGCATTTGATGGTATCACTGTTTTGCATTTTAACCACTGTAATAGTGGTGTAGTGATATCTCATTGTTATTTTTATTATAAGTCTCTAATGACATATTATGCTGAGCATCATTTCATATGCATCTTTGCCAAGCGCTTTTATCTTTGGTGATGTGTCTGTTCACATCTTTGTCTACTTTTAATTAGGCTCTTCTTTTCTTATTATGGAATTTTACAAATTGTTTATTTATTTCAATATGAGTCCTTTATCAGATATGTGAGAAAGATGTTTTAGATAATGATATTGGATAAAAATAGAAATTCTCAGTAATTTGTGTCTTGTCTCTTTGTTCTATTAACAGTGTCTTTCACAGACAGAGGTTTTTATTATTTTAATTAAATTCAACATATGATTTTTTTTCTTTTCTGTCATAGGTTATGCCTTTGCAATGTATCTAAAAATTCATTACCAAAACTAAAATCACCTAATTTTTCTCCTGTGTTAGTTTTCTAGAAGTTTTATGATTTTTTTTTTTGTTTTACGGTACCTTTTAAGGCTGTGATCCAATCTGCCTAATTTTTGTGAAAGGTCTAAGGTCAGTATCTAGATTAATTTGTAATAGGTATGTCCAGTTTACCTCAAACCATTTGTTGAAAGGGCTGTCCTTTTTTTCCACTGAGTTGATTTTGCACCTTTGTCAAAGGTATGTTGAATGTACTTGCATAAAACTACCTTGGGACTCTTTATTCTGATCCATAGAACTATTTCTCTCTTTTATAACCAATATCACACTGACATGACTACTGTAGCTTTATAGTAAGATTTTGACATTGGATAGTGTCAATCCTCCAAGTTTGTTCTTCTTTAATACTTTGTTGGCTATCCTTGGTCTTTTGTCTTTTCATACAAACTTTAGAATCACTTTGTCAATATCAAAAAATTATCTTTTAGAATTTTTTTTTTTTTGGTTAAGTTTATTGGGGTGACATTGGTTAGTAAAAATTACATAGGTTCCAGGTGTACAATTCTATAATATACTGTCTATGTGTTACAATATGTGTTCACCACTCAGAGTCAGTTCTCAGTTCAGCGCAATATATTTATTTGATTGGGGAAGAATTGCATCTATAGTTCAGACTGAGAAGAACTGGCATCTTAATAATATTGAGTTTCCTATCCATGAAAATGAAGTGTCTCTCCATTTATTTAGATTTTCTTTGATATTTTATCAGAGTATTTTAATGGTTCCTCGAAGCTCTGCCTTTGCTGCATTCCACAAGAGTTAATAGGTTATATTTTGATTTTCACTTAGTTGAAAATCTGTTTAATATCTCTGGAAACTTTTTCTTTTATACATTTATTATTTACAACTGTGTTGTTTCATCTCTGAGTGTTTTGAGTTTTCCAGATACTTTTATTTGTTGATTTCTAATCTAATTCCACTGTGGTCTGAGAGCAAACTTTGTATGTCTAGCTTTTAAATTTATTAAGGTGTGTTTTATGGCCCTGAATGCGGGATATCTTGGTGAATTTTCCATGTGGACTGAGAAGAATGTATATGTTTCTGTTGTATTCTATAAATGTCAACTAACCAAGTTGATTGATATTTTGGTTCAGAGCAACTATATCCTTACTGACTTTGTGCCTACTGATTCTGAATTACTCATAGAAGGGTGTTGAAGTTTCCAGCTATAATGGTATATTTGTTTATTCCTCCTTGCAGTTATATCAGTTTTTGCTTTGGGTATTTGATGTTCTACTTTTAGGAGAAAACATATTAAAGATTATTTTGCATTCTTGGAGAATTGTCTCCCTTGTCATTATGTAATGTACCTCTGTATTCCTGATACCAAGGGGCAAGAACTGAACTGGGAGTCTCCCTCATGGGAAGCACACCTCAGTTCAGCATATGGGTCCACACAGGCCAGGGCCGGGATTCGATCCTCGGTCCCCAAGGCTGCAAAGCAAGTGCTTAATCCGCTGAGCCCTTCTGGCTTCCCCTAAACAAAAATTTTAATTCAGAAACATCATCTTCAAAGTGTCTAAATATGCATACAAGTGTCTTAGAATTGTAACCATTAATTTTTCATTTTTAATTCTCTGACTTTTATATTTTTTCAAAAACCTTTTAAAAAATATTTTGACACAACCTTCATAATTTTGATTCTTAATATCCACAGCATATTTCATTAATTAACATTAGAATTTTCCAAGTTGTGGTACTTAAATTTAATTCAAAAATGAATATTTACAGCTAATTTTTTTTCTGAGCTTGAATAATTTTCTTATGTTAAATTTTTTGGGAAAACAGAATTTGGGTCAATATGTATAAACATTTGTATACCTTGTAACATTTTCATATGGCTTTTCAAAAATGTTACGGTATTTAGCATTACAGTACTGCCGGAAGTTTATTATTGTTTAGTCAATTAGTTTTTCATAGGTAGCATTAATAGAAATGTTTAAATGGTAGATTACAGTATTTGAAATACTTAAACGTTGTCTCTTTGAGTCTTAGCTCAAGACAGTGAGGTCCTTAGCTCAGGTATTGTGATCTGCTGTTGAATAGATGAGGAAATGAAAGTTCAAGGAAATCTAATGGCTCCATGAAGATCATTTGTTTGCTTATCCAAAGTTAGGTGCTAGTTTTCTAATTACTGTTGATTAAGTAATATATTTCTATGTGGCTCTTAGTTTTTTAAAAACTGTCCTAGAAAGCATTTGAAAATAAGTTCATCATTATTTCTAAGTGATTGGCTATATTATGGGATTATTATAATAGTTCCTTAACTCTGTTTTTAAGACTTTTGTATTTGTATAACGCACATATGTTTATCATCAAAAAAACTAATCTTGTTAATTTTTTCTGACTTTCTAATTATCTTACATCACCTTCACTATTTAATACCGTAGTTACTAGAGTTAATACTGCTGATTTTATTATAGGGGAAAAAAATTCTTTGCTAAAACTACAGAAAAAAAAAACAGAAGATAATCTCAGAAAATACTTCTAACAATATAAATTTTAGTTAATATCCGGAGAATAATCCTTTTGTTCACATATCTGAAGCAGATGCCTCCTTCAGTTATATTGTTATAGAAATTTTATTTATTCAGTAGATCTGCTTGTTTGCTGCCAAGCTTATAATACAAAGTAGCTTATCTACTTGTAGAAATGAGCACACTTAGTTTAGCATGCCTTATAGAACAATGCCGTTTGCTACTGTTCATCCCTAGTGAAGCAAGTTCGAGTAGATAACATTTTAAATTCAATAGAAACAAGAAAAACATGAGTGAGCAGTTTTTATATAAAAACACAGAGCTCACAAACAACCAAAGCTGTAAATACATGATTTAAAGTCTCTAAACTTCCTTATTTTTATGTAGTTTGAGTACAAATCACATTTAGTGAAAATTTATGTTAGTAATTCTTTATATTTTCAATGTACTTACATATTTTAGAATTACTGCAAGAAATATTTAAGGTAAAATCCAGCCTCAAAGCCTCAGATTTATTAGGTGACTTTTGCAAATTTGCTTTATATGCAATTTGTATGTGAAGAAGAATACTAAAATAGTAATTGCTGTACTGTACTGCACTTAACTTGCATGGTCTACTAGACTGTGAGAACTTTGAGGGCAAGAATCAGAGCTTTTTAATTATCCGTTCTCATCACTTAGCACAGTGCTTGTCACAGCATGTGCCCCATGAATGATTACTGAGTCATTGAAAGAATGATAGCTAAAGGGGAATTCTCACTGTGCAATATATTTCACTAGAAATTCTCCTCTGAGAAGTCAGACTATACTCTTGTTGTCATCTGTTCAAGGGTTGTACTTTTTCAAAACTCATTCAGCCTTTATATTTCATTACAACTCTAATTCTCATTGCTGAAGTTCTCTCAAATATTATAAAGCTAGAGTTCTTTCTGTATGATGAAAGTTTTCTTAATAATCTCAATTATAATCATGTCAATATTTGAAAAAATCAACATCACCTCTATGTGAAAAGAGGTGAACTTATACTATGCAACCACGAGCAAAGGCAAAAGAATTGGCATTTTGCCAGATAACAATGACCAGCAACAAAAGATGCTATGAGTGTTTTTGGTATTAATTCTTCACACTTCCACAAGTTCTAACTGCCAGTCACACTTACACTGGTACTGAACTCTGGTAAAATGCTGTCTTATTCTTGTGGATAGCAGAAAGGAGATTTAATATCAAAAGTGAAAATTGTACACCTGAGAGAAACTCAAGGAAGATCCACAATTATACCTCATGGGAAATAGACAATTTTCAACCTAGGGAAAAAAAGTATCAGTAATCCATTAGTGTATTTAAATCATAAGGAAAGCTAAACAAACATGACAGGCTGTAACTCTATCTTGCCTGACACTAATGGAGATTTCTTGGTGCAATTTTATTAATAGATGTAAAATTAGTTTTATTATTATTTATATTAACTAGTAAATCATGCAATATTTAAAGTGTAGTATGTGGAATGATCATCTCCTGCAGAATTTGATTAAGGTGAGCAGTTTCCTCAATAGATTTTGGCAGCTAGCTGGATATGATAGAGTCTCTCTTTAATCACTCTCTCTTTCTCTCCTCTCATCTCTTTATAAGGAAACATTATTCTGTCCCCAATTCATTGTGGCTATAAACAAATTAAACTTTATTGACTTATTTTTCACTGGAGAGATTGTTTTCAGCATGTTGACCTGTAAATACGAAATAAGTGTCTGTAATGGATGAAACGCAATAAATTTAGTTTCTTTTTACTTTTACTTTTTGTAGTTGTTTTAATTTTAAAGTTTTGTATGACTATTGGGATTGGTGTGAGTTCCAGGTGTGTGTTATAGACGTAGGAAATGGTCTTTACTTACAGTGAGAAAAAATATGGAGTAATATACAGGCAAAAGTTACTCAACGTTTCATAGGCACTAGGAAAAGAAATGCCAGATTAGAAACAACAGTAATGATAATTAAAATAAATTATTTCATTTTATACTGTATCCTTCTACTAGACAGTGCTACATAATATATTGTCGGTACTACATAATTTATTCTACATAAAACTATGTAAAAACTTCAAGGACAGAATTTGGGTATATCTTTTTTATGAAATAAGCATAGAATTGTAGAAGTATAATACTTATCAAGACAGTTGGCCAATTCTGGAGTAAGGTTCGATATCAGTTGTTCAGAGTTTAGATTCAGTATTGTGTCCTATACTATTTATTTTTCTATAGCGTGATAAATTGTCAAAATATTTTCCCAGCTCTTTTGCAGTTTTGTTCTCTGAGAATCTCTGCTGTAAAGCAGATGTATTTTGTCTCTTTATTCACTATTATAACCCCAGTTCATAGAACAATGTATGTCCACAATGTAGAAGCTTAAATAATATTGGTTGTATAAAGAAATAAGTGAATTCCACATTTTTGGTGATAGACTTCAAATTAATGCTGTTAATAAGAGGTAATTTCAAGATACATTTCATCAGATAGAATATATTTGACTATGTACCATGCTTTTTCTGTAGACAATAGTTCTGAATGTTAATTTACAAGGGTTCTTAAATATATCTAAGCAAAATAAGCTATTTGCTTTCATAAAGCAAATTCTAAGAATTAAAAAATGAGATAGAATAAGAAATGAAGGCAGAGAAATAGCAAACTTTATTTATATCATGAATGAACTGTTCATTAGCTCTTCAACTACCATAGGAATGAGAAGTCTTCTTAAATTAAAAAAAAATTTAGAAAGACTTCATTGGCAATGTCTTTTTAATGATATTAATAACTTTCCAACAGAACTGTTCAAGTAGTTTAACCAATCTCCTAGACTTTCAGTTATGTAATATAATACATTTCATTTTTGCTTAAACTCCTTTACGTCACGATATTCTACAATCTAAAACAAGCCCACATGGACCTCCTGTCCTTGACAATGGTATTACTGCTTGATTAGTCGTTCAATCTTCCTGCTATCTAAACAGTCTTGCTACTAGTAGATACCAAATAACCACTTTAAAAAAAAAAAATGAAGAAAAGGATGGATAATTGTAATGAATAAAATAATTAAGTTACTGATAGGGAAAGCTAATTACAAATATAGACCATTGAAAGTAAATCTGGAGGAAGCTGGAATGGCTCAGTGGGTTAGGTGCTCACTTTGCAGCCACCGGGGACCGATGATCGAGTCCTTGCCCCAGCAAGTGTGGACCCATATGCTGAACTGGGGAGTGCCCCCAGTTGGATTCTCATTGGGGTGAGACCATGGCCCAGTTACTTCCCTGTGCAGCCCCACCCATCTGTGGAAAAACCGATGATGTGCAACTATGGAGACTGTTCTGGGCCCTCCCCCTTCTTTGTCTCTGTCTCTGTATCTCTTTCTCTCTCTCTGTCAAAAACAATAAAAATAAGTCTTAAAAAGAGAGAAAGAAAGAAAGAAAGAAAGAAAGAAAGAAAATATGAATTAAGATATACTCTCATATGAGTATTGAGAAAATGAGGGGAGGTTCCAAATAAGAGAAATGGCATGAACCATGCACGTGGCTGTAACAAAGGAAAATGTTGATAAGGAATAAAAAATAAGAGGGAAACCATAATCTAAGGTGATGGAGTGAGAGGAAGACCCAGAAGAAGGCATAAATATGGTGTTTATTAAGTAGAATGGGAAGTGAGGGAAGGAGAGAAGTGTAGAATTATACAGAATAAATATGACTTTTCTTCCACAAATTTATAGACAAAAATATTTCATGTAATGTTAAAACTAGAAAGGAACTTTGAAAACGTCTAGTTCAGAATGCTCACTCTGAAGAGGAGAAACTTGTTCAATATCACAGTTAATTACTAAGTGATGGCCCTTAAACTTAAAACCAGAAAATGACATTAACTTCTCAGTAAACCTTCAGTCTTCCATTTACCTTCATTATGATCTTTTATTATCATTTCTTAATTGTTCTTAAATGAATGGATATGATGTATTTGTTATTCTTTCACAGCAGAGGTTGTGAAAAGAGGTTGAACTGATTCAAAGAGGTACTAGAATAGCAAGTAACTTTCTGAAGTACAATCTATCTTATTCCCCCATCATTTTTTAAAAAGCAGCATAAATATTGTTAAGTGAGAATGTGCTTATTTTAAAACTTTACCTACTAATTTTAGTTAATAAACTGAACACATCACTTGGCAAACTATTCCCAATCATTCAAATTTTGGTCATTTTCTATGGATTGCTAAGGTAAGTCAATTAGTTTATTTAAAAATGTGGGGTTTTTAAGTTTCATTTTATTTGCTTTTTCCCTAAAACGTGATAATAGCAACAACTTAAGTCTTAGTGAGAAAATCAGTGTTGTATCTCTAATTCTTTTTAGTTTCCTAAATTGTGTATTTGTTTTTCTTCTCCCTTCTCAGTGAGAATACCTGAGTCACCTTGTTCATCAGGAAATAATGAATGAGTAGGAGTTTGCTTTCTTTTCCATTATTGAACTCACTTAACTTTTCCTTTTTAGAAGCCACATTAGTGGAAAGATCAATACAATACTTAATTGGCTACCCCATCAGCGTCAGCAACTAAGTTTACGAAGGAGTTACCTATGCCTGTTGGGACAAGTACTAACCAAAACTAATCTGAGTCCAATTACAGTCCACTGAATAAAGGTTTCTCACTTATCACTAGATTAAAAACCTGATTAAGCCTAGTCCATGATGCAGCATTGAAATAAATGGGTGCTTCCAAGTGTAGTCACCCAGCCTTAGATGCAAGCCATTTAGAATGAAGAAAATTCAACACCTGGTTGGTGTATTAAAAGATAAATATTGCTCTTGACAGAAGGAATTATAAACTCTCAGGTTTGAAAGTGACAAGAAATTAAAATTGAACACAATACATGAGTTCCCTCTAAAATATATGAGCCAGCTAGCCATGTTTTTACATATGCTTATGCCCTGTGTTCTCACCTGTTTTACTAGGTAATAATCCTTGGTTTTATCTTTTTAGTCTTTAGCATCTACCTTGCTAGATTACATATGGAACCTGCCAAAATTTGCCCAAGTTAGAAAATAAATTATTGTAATCAGTGTTTATTAATAAATATAAAGTAAACTTTACCTTTTTTTATTACCTCATTTTGTCTTTATAGAAAACATACAGGCACACACACAAGAAAGCAATTAAAAATTCTCTTAATCTCAAAAAATTTTGATTAAAGAAATAAGGACCAAAAGCCCCTATCCAATCCATTCATTTCTTCCCTATATCTTTCTTAATTAGCATATGAAATATAAAAAACAATTTTGACAATTTTATTTCTTTATTTCTGAAGCAACTTAATACCAACATAACGTTTTAATCCCTTATACAAGTATTTATAGGTCCCTCAATTTTAAATGTTGACAATGTATTGACCTAGAGTTAGAGTTGCACTTTTATTTGATTACTAATGTACACCTTTCTTGTTTAAGGAGATCAGATAAAATAGCCAAGGAATGTTTTTACTTTGAACCAAAGAAGCCTATTGACTCTTTTGAGATTCCTTAGGTGTTTCTGAGGTCTAGCCAGTGTTGTTAAAGTGGACTGGTACAAAGCAATGCATTATAACAAATTGTTGCCAATGAAGTCTGGTCATTTTCTTATTGCTTTTACCTAACTTTTTTTTCTTTTCTCTCTCTCTTCCTTCCTTTCTTTCTTTCTTTCTTTCTTTCTTTCTTTCTTTCTTTCTTTCTTT